>JAWWNF010000885.1:0-168134 GCA_034641395.1 Darevskia armeniaca | reverse complement strand
CTCTGGGAGGGGTCTGACTCATCCCTGGCAAGCTCCCTTTCCCCAGACTCAGAGCCCCGAAAGCGAAACCCCACAATCCTTGAGGGCGTCGAATGCTGCCGGCCCGGGCTCGGCGGGTTGAGCAAGGCAAGGTTTCCCCAGAGCAAATTTTCCTTTCTGCTACTATTTCCTCTCCTGCCCCCCCCCCGCCCCACACAAAGAGGGAAGTTGAGCTTCCCCTTTTTCCTTCCCCAGAAGCAATGTCAAGAATCCTGAGGCAGAAGGCAGACGCCCTGAGATCTCTGCAAGGAGCACCCGCACTGCAGGTAGGGCTGGGGTGTTTTGGGGTGGGTGGGTGAGGGGGCGCTAAGCACAGTATTGAGGGCCTCTCTGCCCTTGAAGGGGGGGAGGTCAGTGCTGAAATTGTCGTCATGTGAGCTATTGAGTCGGACCATTTGGCTCAGTGTTGTCGGCACAGACCGGCAGCAGCTCTCCAGGTTTTCCGGCTTGGGCGGAGGTGAATGGGCACCCCCCCCGACGACCTACCTAGAGATGTCAGGAATCGAACCCCGGACTTCCCACATGCAAAGGATGAGCTATGATCCTTCCCGTGAAGGCGTCTCAAGGCCCTAGTCCTCATAAACCTGAATAATTGCGGAATCATAGAATTGCATAGCTGGGTGGGACTCCAGTTTTGCAGGAACTCAGCTTAAAGCATCCATGGCATTCTGTGTGACAGCCCTTGAGATATTAGAAAAGGGCTCTCATATCTCCTCTTTCCCGGGCAAAACATACCCAGCTCCTTCAACCGTTCCTCCATCAGGCTTGGTTTCCAGACCCTTGGTCGCCTCCTCTGCAGCACCTGGGATTTCTGTTTCTGCAGCACCTGGGATGGACGTGGCCTGGAGAGAGTTTCAAGGGCCAGGGAGAGCAGTTTGGGGGCCAAATCCACCCGCCCGCCTTAAGAGTATGAGATGCACCTTTCTGAATAAGGTCAAGGTCTTCATCGCAGGCAGCCAAATGTCATTGCGAAACGCATCTCCTGTTGGCCCCGGCCTCATGCCAAGGCTTCTGGAGTTTTTTTTTTAAAAAAATAATTATTATTATTTATTTTTATTTTACAAGGTTGTTAATTGCACTTCACCAGATGTTAACCTATTACAGGATTTGTAAGAATGGATTCCAAATATCGTTGATTTTCTGGTGCATTTTTTATTTCCCAAGTTCAACAGTATCAGCCTTTTTGCAGTGGTTAAGGCAATCTTCAGCCCTCCAGATGTTTTGGACTACAATTCCCATCATCCCTGACCACTGGTCCTGTTAGCTAGGGCTCATGGGAGTTGTAGTCCCAAAACATCTGGAGGGCCGAGGTTGCCTGGGTTAAGGGCACAGAGAGTCCATTTGTATTGTACTTTATGTAAAGTTCCATATGGTGGGTGTATAATTCAAGAGGATATTTTGCTCTGCAAATGTAAGGTTGTTCCGTACCGTTCAGTTACCTTCTGCCGAAAAACCTTTCAATATAGAACAACGAAAAAAAGCTTTTTAAAAAGGCTTCTGTGAGTCTGACATCATTGGAGTTCCCCCTTGTCCTGTGCAAGTATTAATCTCAGGGTCATGGGTTCGATTCCCACATTGGCAAAAAGGGGGTGGCCTGGATGACTCTTGTGGTCTCTTCCAACGCCACAATTCCGTGATTCAGCTAAGATGTGTGAAGCGGGAACTGCTTGGGCCTGATCCGGGAATGATGGGGAGGGGTCTTCACTGCCAATGGGACCCCCCCCGCCGCCTACCTTTCCTTCCCCACATTCACCGCGGCCGCCTCCCGCTTTCCAAATTGTGTCTCCGCAGGATGTGGAGACTCCTGGCGACCGCAGTCTTCTGCCTCCTGGGCCGGCCCGCATACCCCAAGTGCCCTCTGCCCAACCAAACCCACCCCCCGGAGGCTCTAGCCCGTTTCTTCCGGGACTCTGCGGATATCCTGACACTCGCCGGCTGTGGGGTCCCTAAAATCCCTGACGACGCCACCTTGGGACCCCGGGTGCAAGAGCTGGACTTGTCCCGGAACGACCTCCGAAGCTTGCCGGACGGTTTCCTGAGCCACGCAGCCAAGGTGAGGAAGCTCCGCCTGTCGGACATCGGCCTGCGAGAGCTGCCTCCCCCTGTTCTTCGCCAATGCCTCCGGGCTGCAGGAGCTGTGGCTGGAGAAGAACGCCCTCCGCTCGGTGCCAACCGGGGCGTTCCACGGCTGCCTGGAGAAACTTGGCGTGGATTGTCAGTGCCCCGTGGCCGGGAGCGTCCTGTCCTATTGCCAAAACTGCTCCGGCGACACTGAATGCCACTGCTTCACCTCGGAAGGCCGGGCCCAGAACGTGACCGGCTTCCACGCCCAGCAGTGCCAAGGCATGCCCGGTTCGCTCTACGCCGCCATCGTGGTGCCCATTGTGGCTGTGGTCCTCCTCGCCGGACTGGCTTACTTCCTGATCCGGAGGAAGGGGGCAGCTGCCATCAGCCACGACAAGAGGGGCTCCGACTGCCTCCGAGGGGGGTCCACGGGCAGCCGCGGTACATCAGCCACACCGGCCCGCAGGGTGAAGGGGGCCACGGCTGCCACGCCAACTACGAAAACATCGACCATGGGGCCGGAGCCAGGCAAGGCAAACGGCGGGCCAGCAAGCCGTCGGCGAGCAGGTAAGCCTTATTTATTTATTTTTTATTTTTTGCAGGGTGGATTTGATTTAAATCAAATTGATTTAAATCACTAGTCAGTAAGGCTTGATTTAAATCACTAGTCAGTAAGACTTTATTTAAATATTTTTTTTACAGAAAGACTCATTCTTGCTGGTATAATCTTAATATTTACAACCATATGAAGGTTTCATTTTTGGAATAATAAATTTCAGAGTAGTTTTTACAGTTATATCAAAAATTACCGATTTGGTTATACTACTAGAAATACATAGACAGATAATTATGAAATTATGGTGAGGTTTAGAAGTCAACTGTTTATGGTATTTGGACAACTTTTCTGCTATACTTTATTGGAAGGAGAAAAATAATCATTTCCTTAATAACCATTTAAACAATTTATTTAACTAAAACAATAACATGATAGCATATGTATCCATGTTTGTTAACTGATGTGGTTAAACATTTAAAAAAAACCTTAGACTGAGTTTCAGCACACTTGATAAACTTAAAACAAATCCTTATTTCCTGATGAATAGCCTTTGGACTACAATGTAACTTAAATAGAAGACTATAGTTAGAAAGATTTTTCCTCCAAAAGCATTTTATTTTAAAAATCCAATTTAAATTAAAAAAAATCAATTTAAATTAAAAAAAATCTGATTTTTTAAAAAAAATCATTGATTTTTATCCACCCTGTTTTTTTGCATACATAAAGAAAATTAAACACACAAACATACAAACTAATACACAGACCTACAGACTGAGAATAAAATACGTCATTCTTATAGTTTTCACAATATAATCTTCACACATAAACTTATAATTTCATAGACAAATTAAGATTATTATTAATAATATATATCCTAATATTATCAAAATTTCATTAATCGTTCCTTTCGGAGAAAGAAGCTAAGTTACAAACATTATATATATGTAGCTGAGTTCCCTATTACCACTCTCCACTAGCAATGTACATAATTATAACTAAAGAAAGATAAGTTATAGACATTGACACTTCTTCTAAGAACCCAATATATTCTTTTCCTTTTCCTTTAAAAACGATTTTATTTTATTTTATTTTATTTTTGCCTTCTTGGTTCCTGAAAACTTTAAGGAAAAATGGGGGGGGGGATTATAATTTATTTAGGCAGGATTACATTGGCAGGGATGCGGGTGGCGCTGTGGTTAAACCACAGAGCTAGGGCTTGCCGATCAGAAGGTCGGCGGTTCGAATCCTGCGACGGGTGAGCTCCCGTTGCTCGGTCCCTGCTCCTGCCCACCTAGCAGTTCAAAAGCACGTCAAAGTGCAAGTAGATCAATAGGTCCCGCTCCGGCGGGAAGGTAAACGGCGTTTCCGTGCGCTGCTCTGGTTCGCCAGAAGCGGCTTAGTCCTGCTGGCCACATGACCCAGAAAAACTGTCTGCGGAGCGGACAAACGCCGGCTCCCTCGGCCTGTAAAGCGAGATGAGCGGCGCAACCCCAGAGTCGTCCGCGACTGGACCTAACGGTCAGGGGTCCCTTTACCCTTTAGCGTAGGGTTTGGCCTGTTTGTCCAATATAGAGAGCTGAAGGCAAAGCAGGTTAGGCCGGGGACTCAGCTGTACAGCTGCAAACACAACGTTTTAAGCACGTTTTAAGCGCATTATACAAATGGGACACTAGATGGCGATGGCGAACTTAATGGCAAATTCAATATAATTTTAAACGTGTTTTTGTTAAAAAAGCATTTTCACAGCGTTTTTGATATGTGTCTAGATTCCCCCTGGGAGGCCCCCAAGGTCACATCCAGGGGATTCGAATCTGGACGCAGTGCCCTAGGGGACTGCCTCTGGTTTTGTCCATTTCCCTCCAAGGAACTTCTCAATTCCCGTCAAAACACGGCTTGCAAACTCGCCTGTAAGTTCGCTTTCCCAAACCTGGGTCTCCAGCTTTTGTTGGGACTACAACTCCCATCATCCCTAGCTAGCAGGACCAGTGGTGATGGGAATTGTAGTCAGAATACAGCTGGAGATCCACGTTTTGCCAGAACCTGATTTAGAAAGTGGAAGAGAGGTTTGTCAGCAAACCTTCGCTCCGAAGTAGCATGCCCAGACTTCCTCCAGAAGACTTCCCTCCAACCCAGAGGTCGACCAAAGAGGAAAATCCAAATGCAAACTCTCCTAAAACGCTGACTATCAGCAATTTGGGCTGCGGCCACTGTGGAGGAGCTGGCTTTGCAGAAGAAGCGGGAGGAGAAACGAGATTCCGCCTGCGGTTTTTAAATGAGCGGCAGGGATCTCCTTCGCGCTCCTCGCTTCTTGCAGGAAAGCAGAAGGCAGCTGTCTTCTGAAAGCAAAAAGCAAAAAAAAAAAAGCAGCTGTTTTATTTGCACGGTGCATCGCGGAGCTGCAGAACTCACTGCCACAGGAACAGGACTGGTGCTAGCGATTTGGCGCCCTAGGCGAGGGGGCGGGCCACGTGACGTCATTGCGCCGCCGCGGTTTTCGCCCCAAGTTGCTTGCTCCGCTGCTGGTTGGGGCGGCACCGGGCGGCGGCAGGGGGCGAGGGGCAGGCTGGCCAGCGCCCCCTCCATTTTGCCACCCCCGCCGCCGCGGTTTTCGCCCCCAAGCTGCTTGCTCTGCCACTGGTTGGGGCAGCACTGGGCAGAGGCGGGCGGGGGCGGGGGGGCAAGCTGGCCAGCACCCCCTCCATTTTGGCGCCCTAGGCAACTGCCTAGTTCGCCTTAATGGACGCGCCGGCCCTGCACAGGAAGCAGGGACGCCCCCAGCAACTCAATTTTAAAAAGGATCAGACCACATGCACGAAGGATCAAGGCTATCCACGGTTACTAGCCGCAGTGGCTAGGCCCTGCCTCCCCTGTTCCTCAGTTGCTGGTGGCATGTGGTCTCAAAAGAGCCATCTCGTTGGCCCGCTGTGGAGGACAGGATGCTGAGCTGTGATGCACCCCATTGGCCTGATCTAGCTGCTTGCAGGGCTCTCCTTAGTTTCATTACGGTTCCTAAATGGAGCCTCCATGGACAGAGGCAGTCTACCTTAGAGTGGCAGAGAACAAGAGTGGGAGAAGGCGGTGGCTCCCACACCCTTGTGGGGCTTCTCATTCAGGGCATCTGTGAGGATAGGATGCCGGATCCAGCAGATCTCTTTTTTTAGATTCCCCGCTTTCAGAATTTGCACCCGATTTTGCGACGCAGCTCCCCAACCGGTCAGCGTGCCCCCAAAATAGCATATATTGCGGGGAGAGAGGACAAAATGCATATACCCCTGAAAATATCACGGCAGCCCATTAGAGGAAATTGTGAAAACGTGTACAGTAGCCCAACCTGCTTGCAGAACTAACTGTTAGTGTACAACAAAACGCTGGTGAATTTTCACGATGATCTTTTGTTTCTTATTTTTGAAAATTGCAGTAGAAATTTTGGGGGATTGGGAAATGAGAAAAATGCATAGAAAGGTGAAACTGCTTACAGAATGTATTGAGAGGGAAAGCCACAGAGACGTTGAATGGCTGTCCGTTTTGGAGAGGGCCAGGAGATCATCCCAGGCTGTGCGTTGCGTAATCTGGTGGTGTCAGAAGTGGCCTAGGGGGGAAGAAACTCAGTCTGGAAAAAGCAGCGGCTCCAACCACTGCCCCTGCCCCCAACACAGCAAACCGAGGGGCATCCATTGTGGGGGGGCAGAGAGAGTAATTTTTTCACTTCCACAGTTAGCAATACCAATTGTCGCTGAGTACAGAGACAGGATCTTGCGAGCCGAGCGTTTGTAAGCACCCGTAGCATAGCTGTCGACCCTCCTTTTTTTGCGGGGAAACTCCCTTATTCCAATGCGTTTCCCTCTGCTATCCCGGATTGTTGATATCCCTTAAATTCCCCGGATTTCAAAGGAAGCAGCTCCTCTCCCTCCCTGCCGCCAGGGAGGCTCCTCAGCTGCGTTGCTCGGCTGCCCAATCAGGAGTCTGAGACCGACTGGGGGCGGAGCTTGCATGCCTTGTGCAGCCAGACCCCTCACGCCCAACCAGACAGCCTGCCTGCTTGCCTGCCGTCTACGCGCTCGCTCTTTCGCTCACCCGTTCGCGCGCAGCCTCTGGAGTGCAGGTGGCGAGGCTACTTGGTGCCATTGCACCGCCCTGGCCGGCATCCCTTATTTTCAATCCGAAAGTTTGAAAAAATCCCTTATTTTTCAAATCCGAAAGTTGACAGCTATGGTGGAAGGAGAGTCACATGCCCAGCCTGGGACAGCCTCATGCTCTTAGCTAATTTCCGATGGGGCAATTTGCTCGCTCTGAGCTGACAGGAAAAGATGTGTGTTTCCCCTCTTTTTTGATGTGTGTGCAAATCCATGGGGTGCATTGCAACCGCTTCTTCCAAGGAAACTGGGAGGGGTCGCAGCTGAAGGGAGGAGCACTTGCTTGGCATGCAGAAGGCAACTGGTTCAAGAAGGTTGCCTCAAATTTAAGCAGTGACACCAAAACCAAGCACGTTTCATTTGGCAGCGCCCGCCATGTTGCACCCATAGCTGTCAACTTTCGGATTTGAAAATAAGGGATTTTTTTCAAACTTTCGGGTTTGAAATAAGGGATGCCGCGAGGGCGGTGCAATGGCACCAAGTAGCCTCGCACCCTGTGCTCCAGAGGCTGCGCTGCGAACAGGTGAGCGAAAGAGCGAGCGCGTAGATGGCAGGCAGGCTGTCTGTCTGGTTGGGCGTGAGGTCTGGCTGCACAAGGCATGCAAGCTCCGCCCCCAGTCGGTCTCAGGCTCCTGATTGGCAGCCGAGCAACGCAGCTGAGGAGCCTCCCTGGCCGGCAGGGAGGGAGAGGAGCTGCTTCCTTGGAAATCCGGGGAATTTAAGGGAGATCAACAATCCGGGATAGCAGCGGGAAACGGCATTGGAATAGGGAGTTTCCCTCAAAAAAAGGGAGGGTTGACAGCTATGTTTGCTCCTGAGGCTCATGCTCACCACTGGGGGAAGACTTTGTGCCTTAAACCCTGGGCAACCTCTGCCAGCCCGTGTAGACAGCACTGGAAGCCTCCTTTGGCCATGAGGACCAGAGTCTTGCTTTCTCATGAAGGAAAGGGCCATAGCTCACTGCTTGGCACGGAGAGGGGGCCCCAGTTCAGTTTCCAGATATTGTTGGGAAGAGGTGCCTGTCCCTGAAAACCTGGAGAGCTGCTGCCAGTCAGTGTGGACAGTACTGAGCTAGATAGGACAACGTGAGCCAGCCTTTCTGATTGTGGTTGTTGTTGGCAGCGCTGAAGCGATCTCCCCGGAGTTCAAGCCTGGGCCGTGTGTCCAGAGGTCCTGGGCTGCCCAGATGACAAGGCCCCCCGCTCAGCCTCAAAGATGGGGTCCGAAGGAAAGCAGAGAACCATATTGGCTGCAAAAACACACTCCTTTAATTTCTTCCTTTTGTCCACAGGCTGAGCCCCGAAGCCCCTGATCCGGACGTCCCCCACGACGACCAGCCCGTCTATGCCAACACTCAGGATCTGTATTACAACTACAGTGGGGGACCCCCCCTGGGAAACGCCGAAGACGACATTTATATTGTTCCAGATCAGTGACCCACATAAACCCCACACTGGCTCGCTCCCCACCCCATTGCATCTGATGGTTTTATGGCAACTGGTGTATTCAATGCTTCTCTGGTGGAAACCCCCCCCTCAATTCCTTCCTTCCTTCCTTCCTTCCTTCCTCCCTCCCTCCCTCCCTCCCTCCCTCCCTCCCTCCTCCCTCCCTCCCTCCTTCTTCCTTCCTTCCTTCCTTCCTTCCTTCCTTCCTTCCTTCCTCCTTCTGTTGTTTAGTCGTTGAGGTCGTGTCTGCCTCTTCGTGACCCCCTGGACCAGAGCACGCCAGGCCCTCCTGTCTTTCCCTGCCTCCCGCAGTTTGGTCAGACTCACTGTCCCACCATCTCGTCCTCTGTCATCCCCTTCTCCTTGTGCCCTCCATCTTTCCAACATCAGGGTCTTTTCCAGGGAGTCTTCTCTTCTCATGAGGTGGCCAAAGTCTTGGAGCCTCAGCTTCAGGATCTGTCCTTCCAGTGAGTACTCAGGGCTGATTTCCTTCAGAATGGAGAGATTTGATCTTCTTGCAGTCCATGGGACTCTCAAGAGTCTCATCCAGCACCAGAATTCAAAAGCATCAATTCTTCGGCGATCAGCCTTCTTTATGGTCCAGCTCTCGCTTCCATACATCACTACTGGGAAAACCATAGCTTTAACTATACGGACCTTTGTTCAGCAAGGTGATGTCTCTGCTTTTAAGAAGCTGGTCATCTGCCCTTATTCCCTTTTTGGGGTACACAAGAGCCCTTATAGACTCTGTCCTTCCTCCCTCCCTCCCTCCCTCCCCTCCCTCCCTCCCTCCCTCCCTCCCTCCCTTTCTTTTCCTTCCTTCCTTCCTTCCTTCCCTTCCTTCCTTCCTTCCTTCCTTCCTTCCTTCCTTCCTTCCTTCCTTCCTTCCTTCCTTCCCACCTTCAAACAGAACCTTGGAATGGCAGAGTTGTAAGGGGACCCCCAAGAGTCATCTAGCCCACCCCCTGCAATGCAGGGCTCCCTGATGGGTGGCCATGCAACCTTTTTTTCGAAAACCTCCGAGGAAGGAGCCCACGACCACCAGGAAGTGCTTTCTAATGCTTAAATCAGGATTTCTTCTCGAATCCGTTGGTTTGCGTCCTATGTGCGCAGTTCCGCACTTTCGCCCCCCCCCGCAGGGGGGCAGCCTTTCCACGCTATAATGGGACCATCTCAACATCTGAAGTGTAGATCTCTGTAAGTTAAGTGTCACAGAATCCTCGGATGGACCCCCAAGGGCCATCTAGCCCAGCCCCGTGCGATGCACGAAGTGCAACTCTGCACCTGCGCATTTCGTGATGCATTTGTGCTAGCGCATGGGCAGCGATGCTCACGAAGCACACACACAACACACCCCTGTTCCCCAATGATGTGCTTTCTTACTAGGGACCTAAAAGACTTTATCTCTCATGCAAATGGATGTAAATTTAGGCCAATTTTGGGGTGTGGGGGGTGGGGCAGGAATGCTTGCCGTCCAGGCGAACCGCAGAGGAGTGCGGACGAAGCTGGATGTCGGAAGGCTCAGGGACCGGGTGCGAAGGATAGGAGTTAACCGACGGAACTCCCTTACGCAGGAGGACCACCAATTTAGGACCCGGACAATTGACGGACGATTGCTTTTTCCTCTGCCTCCGTGGAAGGAGGCAGCGACGCTTCTGGCCCCAGTAGCTGGGAAAGCAGGAGGGAGAGGCGCTCAGATCCTGCCTGCAGGTTCCTCCAGGGCAGAATTGCTGTTTGTGTACATATTAAATCTCAGCTGAGTTCTGTCCAGCGTCTTCATGTGACTCCTCTCTCTCTTTCTCTTTGGGGACGATCTACCTGTTGGATGTGCCTTGTCTAAGGCATGGGCAGGCAAACTAAGACCCCGGGGCCCGGATCCGACCCAATCACCTTCTCAATCCGGCCCGCAGATGGTCTGGGAATCAGTGTGTTTTTACACGAGTAGATTGTGTCCTTTTATTTCAAATGCATCTCTGGGTTATTTGTGGGGGGCATAGGAATTCGTTCTCCCCCCCCTTCAAAATATAGTCCGGCCTCCCACAAGGTCTGAGGGACAGTGGACCGGCCCCCTGCTGAAAAAGTTTGCTGACTCCTGTCCTAAGGAAAAGCGGGACATTCCGGGATCAAATCAGAAACCGGATTCTGCAAATCCAGAATTGGGAGACTTGGAGGGCCCTGCGCTGCAAGGACAGGGCGCTAGACCAGATGGGCTTGCTTTGGCTCTTCTTCGTTCCTTACAGTGGAGCCTCCATGGACAGGGCTAGTCTATCTTAGCATGGTGCAAGAACGAGGGGCGGGGAGGAGGCCGTTTGGTGTCAACGCCCGGCTTTCGCAGCTTCGCTTTGGCACTCTTATTCAAAGCGGAACAGATTCTTAGGCGCCCCGGCGAGTTCCCGGGCCCGTTCCGTGTGTTATCCGAGCCGCAATTGTGAACCATTTGTGTCTGGCAACCTCGGACCCTCGGCTCCCGCCAGGTGGGCTTCCTTCCAGCCCGGCTGCTTTGCAGCTTGTGTTGCCGAGCCAAAGTTCAGAAAGAGGAGCAGCTGCCGAACCAGGGTGTTGCTTTTGAACTGTTTTGAACTCCTGGCGCCGGCAGGCAAGACCTACGGCCCAGTAAATAAAGTGTGATCATCGTGTGATCACTTTCCCGGTGGTTTGAAGCACCTCATTTCCTGCCCTGGTTTCGTTCAGTTTATACGCCCATCGGTCCCAGGATGGGAATCCTTACGGTTTTATGGCAAATGACGAAAGGAGGCCAGAGAGAGAATGAGGGTGTTTCGTACTTTTGAGTCATAACTCGTGTTGCGAAAGAGAGAGGGAGGGAGGGAGGGAGGGAGGGAGGGAAGTGAAGGGAGAGGGAGGGAGGGAGGGAGGGAGGGAGGGAGGGAGGGGGAAGGAAGGAAGGAAGGAAGGAAGGAAGGAAGGAAGGAAGGAAGGGAAGGAGGGAGGGAGGGAGGGAGGGAGGGGAAGGAAGGAAGGAAGGAAGGAAGGAAGGAAGGAAGGAGAGGAAGAAGGAGGCGAGGGAGGGAGAGGAAGGAA
Source organism: Darevskia armeniaca (assembly GCA_034641395.1). Taxonomy (NCBI): domain Eukaryota; kingdom Metazoa; phylum Chordata; class Lepidosauria; order Squamata; family Lacertidae; genus Darevskia; species Darevskia armeniaca. The sequence goes on along the minus strand of JAWWNF010000885.1, from coordinate 156,858 downwards.
GGAAGGAGCAAGGAAGGAAGGAGAGGAGGAGGGAGGGAGGGAGAGGAAGGAAGAGGAAGGAGAGGAAGAAGGAGAGGAAGGAAGGAAGTGAAGGAAGGAGAGGAAGGAAGGAAGTGAAGGAAGGAGAGGAAGGAAGGAAGGGAAGGAAGGAGGAAGGAAGGAAGGAAGGAAGGAAGGAAGGAAGGAAGGAAGGAAGGAAGGATGGATCCTGGAACAGCTGACCTCTTGCATAGGCTCCTAACTAGCAGCTCAGCTCTTGCAAAGTGTAACCGATCTGCAGAACTGTTGTTAAGAGTGTGTGATCTCATCTTTTGCTTTACGCTCCTCAAGTCTGCAAGGACATCCGAGTTGTGGGGCAGGAGGATTTTGCTGGGCAAGTAACATGGAGCTGCTTCAGTCGGCCTCGCTTGCCTCGAGGGACAATGGAGTGCACCTCGGGGGTGAAGTCAAATGGACTTCCGGAACGGATTAAGGTTGAGAACCAAGGTACCGCTGTATATCATTTGAGCAGCCGCTGAAGCCTGTCTCTGCATCCACTGGAAGTTCCTGACCCATCGAGGGTTTGAGATCCATGGCTCCGCTCCCATGGTTTAGCTGGCTGCACAAAAATAGGTGTTAGGATCTGGCCTGGTGTTTACACCACTCGAGGAAGACAACGCCCTGATTTTGTAGAGAGGCAACCCAAACATATAAACATAGACATGCAATTCCCGAACCATGCGGCTGTGATGTAACTGTGCCGTTTGACCACAGAAACTGGGGTCACTGCCTTCGGGTGTTTCAATAGTGTTTTTGCTCCGGCACCTATTCTGGCTCGACTGGAAATTCAAGGCTGGAAGTAGCATTCCTCCAAAACACAAACCCAATTCCCTCCCTCGTTTGTTGCGTTCTAGATGCGTATCTGTTAAGCTGAGCAAAGTTACCAATATGAGTAAGAGATTTAGGAACTAAGTATTTACCATCTCCAAGGAATGGCCAGGCTACCCAGAAAAGGCAATTGATAAGGTATCCTGGCAGACAGGAGAGAAGCAACACACTCCAATTTCTGCTGGGGACCACCTCTTTCTGTGATGTATGCATGATGTTTTGGGGGTGGTCTTGGGCTACAGGGGTGGGCATTTCAAAAGTCTATATAAAGGCTTGCCACCAATGTTCTGGGTTCCTCTCCTCCCTCCTGCGTGGGGTGAGCAGGGGACCCTGTTGCAACAGTTTAATAGAGATCAGGCTTACTAGCTGGCCTCTGTTCTTTTCTCCTACCGATAGAGAACCTAAATAATAATAATAATAATAATAATAATAATAATAATAATAATAATAATTTATTATTTGTACCCCGCCCATCTGGCTGGGTCTCCCCAGCCACTCTGGGCAGCTTCCAACAAAAATAAAAAATACATTAAAATTAAAAGGACTCTATATGGGCTCTTAGACTGCCTGGAGGCGGTTGGAGGGTGGATGGCGACTAACAGATTGAGGTTGAATCCTGACAAGACAGAAGTACTGTTTTGGGGGGACAGGGTGCGAGCAGGTGTGGGGGACTCCTGGTCCTGAATGGGGTAACTGTGCCCCTGAAGGACCAGGTGCGCAGCCTGGGAGTCATTCTGGACTCACAGCTGTCCATGGAGGCACAGGTTAATTCTATGTCCAGGGCAGCTGTCTACCAGCTCCATCTGGTACACAGGCTTAGACCCTCCCTGCCCGCAGACTGTCTCGCCAGAGTGGTGCATGCTCTGGTTATCTCCCGCTTGGACTACTGCAATGCGCTCTACGTGGGGCTACCTTGAAGGTGACCCGGAAACCTGCAATTAATCCAGAATGCGGCAGCCAGACTGGTGACTGGGAGTGGCCGCTGGGACCACTACAGAGATCTACATTGGCTCCCAGTACATTTCCGAGCACAATTCAAAGTGTTGGTGCTGACCTTTAAAGCCCTAAACGGCCTCGGTCCTGTATACCTGAAGGAGTGTCTCCACCCCCACCGTTCAGCCCCGGACACTGAGATCCAGCTCCGAGGGCCTTCTGGCGGTTCCCTCACTGCGAGAAGCAAAGCTACAGGGAACCAGGCAGAGGGCCTTCTCGGTAGTGGCGCCCGCCCTGTGGAACACCCTCCCAGCAGAGGTTAAAGTGATAAATAATTATCCTACATTCAGGAAATACCTGAAGGCAAGCCCTGTTTAGGGAAGTTTTTAACTTGTGATTTTGATGTATTTTAGTATTTGTTGGAGGCCGCCCAGAGTGGCTGGGGAGACCCGGCCAGATGGGCGGGGTACAAATAAAAAATTATTATTATTATATATATAGATACGCCGTAAGGGAAAGGGAACAGTATTTTTCTATAACAAAAAGAAGCAGGAATGCTCTCTCCCGCCCCCAATGCAGATGGTCAAAACAAGACTCCTCACTCCTCGGAATGGCAACTGAAGAATTGGGTGTGTGCGGCGGGGCTCGCACAACAGGTGTCTATCTTTCACCTGGCCTGCCGGAGGCAACATTCCACCCCTTCCCCAAATATGAGAAGCAGTTAGACACGGCCCCTATTTATCTTCCCATCGCAGGCCCAGTTCCTAGAAATCCAGGCTGCCTGCAGGGTGTTGCTTTCTGCAGAAACACCCTCCAGCGATCTCTGCCCTGCTGAACCTATAATTTCTTGCAGGTGGGGCAGAGGGCACTCTCCCCCGTCCTATTAGCGGTTTGGAGAAAAACAGGCGTTTGCAGGGTCGTTGTGAGGATACCTGGGGGGTGAGGAGAACAGTGGACACCTCTTTTGAGCTCCATGAGGAAAGGCAGACTATAAAACCAATTACAGGTAGATAGCCGTGTTGGTCTGTCATAGTCAAAACAAAATAAAAAAATTCCTTCCAGTAGCACCTTAGAGACCAACTAAGTTTGTTCTTGGTATGAGCTTTCGTGTGCATGCACACGAAAGCTCATACCAAGAACAAACTTAGTTGGTCTCTAAGGTGCTACTGGAAGGATTTTTTTATAAAACCAATACAGTGGTACCTTGGTTCTCAAACGCTTTGGTACTCAAACAACTGGAAACCCAAACACACTGCAAACCCGGAAGTAAGTGTTCCAGTTTGCGAACTTTTTTCGGAAGCCGAATGTGCTCCGTTTTGAGTGTTACGCTTCCGTTTTGAGTGTTACGCTGAGGTCTGTCTGTTTTTGCTATTTATTTTGCGTTTTTGCTTTTGCGGCTCTCTTGTTTTTGTGACGAAAGGTACATCGTTTATTGCTTTCGTTTTATGGATCGATGGTCTCGTTCGAGAGTAAAATCCATGTTCAATTGCTGTTTTAGGGCTGTTCTTAAAAGTCTGGAATGGATTAATCCGTTTTGCATTACTTTCTACGGGAAAGGGGCCTTGGTTTTGGAACGCTTTGGTTTTGGAGCGGACTCCCGGAACGGATTAAGTTTGAGGACCAAGGTGCCACTGTAAATACCTAAAGGAAATGGCCATTGAGAGCATGCATTTTCCCACGGCTGATAAACTCCACCTTTCGTCTTCTGTTTTCAGAAAGTGCTCATGCCTTCCTTGAAGAGGCCTCTCGAAACGACCGCCTCGCCCCTCCTGGAAATCTCCGGGGCGTTTTCCTTTCTCACAACTCTCTGACCCAAGTCTTGACCCCCTCCTTTGTCCCTCCCTGCCCCACGGAGGCAGGAGACTGTTTGCGCCTCCATATGGACTAGGAGCTTGCATGGCCTAACCCAGTGATGGCTAACCTTGACACTCCAGATGTTTTGGAACTACAACTCCCATCATCCCTAGCTAACAGGACCAGTGGTCAGGGATGATGGGAGTTGTAGTCCCAAAACATCTGGAGTGTCAAGGTTAGCCATCACTTAATCTGCAGTCAGCCAGTCAGCCGGAGTCAACTCTGGTCTAGTCATTCGAAGCATGTTGTTTGGAGAAAAAAACCGGGGCAATGGGTTCGGAGGGTCCGTTTTTTTCGAGACCCCCTCGGAAAACTGAAAGGCAGGGCTGTACGGCTCAGTGGTTAGACCAGGTGCTTTGCAGGCAGGCTGGACCATAAAGAAGGCTGATTGCCAGAGAATGGATGCTTTTGAATTCTGGTGCTGGAGGAGACTCTTGAGAGTCCCATGGACTGCAAGAAGATCCAACCTCTCCATTCTGAAGGAAATCAGCCCTGAGTGCTCACTGGAAGGACAGATCCTGAAGCTGAGGCTCCAAGACTTTGGCCACCTCAGGAGAAGAGAAGACTCCCTGGAAAAGACCCTGATGCTGGGAAAGATGGAGGGCACAAGGAGAAGGGGACGACAGAGGACGAGATGGTTGGACAGTGTTCTCGAAGCTACTAACATGAGTTTGGCCAAACTGCGGGAGGCAGTGGAAGACAGGAGTGCCTGGCGTGCTCTGGTCCATGGGGTCACGAAGAGTCGGACACAACTAAACGACTAAACAACAACAACAACAACAACAACAACAGGAAGATAGATAGATAGATAGATGATAGATATAGATAGATAGATAGATAGATAGATAGATAGATAGATAGATAGATAGATAGATAGATGATAGGCAGTGGAAGACAGGAGTGCCTGGCGTGCTCTGGTCCATGGGGTCACGAAGAGTCGGACACAACTAAACGACTAAACAACAACAACAACAACAACAACAGGAAGATAGATAGATAGATAGATAGATAGATAGATAGATAGATGATAGATAGATAGATAGATAGATAGATAGATAGATAGATAGATAGATAGATAGATGATAGGTAGTGGAAGACAGGAGTGCCTGGCGTGCTCTGGTCCAGGGGGTCACAAAGAGCCGGACACGACTAAACGACTAAACAACAACAACAACAACAACAGAAAGATAGATAGATAGATAGATAGATAGATAGATAGATAGATAGACAGACACGCAGTGGAAGACAGGAGGGCCTGGCGTGCTCTGGTCCAGGGGGTCACGAAGAGGCGGACGCGACTAAATGACTAAACAACAACAACAACAACAGGCAGATAGATAGATAGACAGACAGACAGACAGATAGACGATAGGCAGTGGAAGACAGGAGTGCCTGGCGTGCTCTGGTCCAGGGGGTCACGAAGAGTCGGACACGACTAAACGACAACAAAAATTAAAAAGCTTTTGGGCGTCTTGGTTTTTACTTTTTGAAACAGGGCAACCCTACTATTTTCATCGGAGAAATGTTGAAGGGTACGCTGATTATTTCTGCTTTTAGTTAAGCATTTTTATTTATTCACTTGAGGGGTGGGGCTGCTGTTCCCGTGCCCCCCCCGGCTATGCCCTTGCTAGTAGCCTTATCATAAACAGTTCCCGTGCCTCTCCGTCCCTCCCCAGGTTGGCTCTTGCAAAAACACTTTTGCATTCCCTGAAAAGCATTCCCCTTCCTCCTAACCTTGGGTTTCCTGACCCTTTGAGCTCAGCAGGCGAGAAAATTGTTGCCCGGAAGATGACTGGGGCTCAGGAGGGCAAGGCCTTGACTCCAAGAAAGGTGGCGTTGTGATGATGCTCCTTGCTCTCTGACTCAGCGAAACAGCCAGCCGGGATGTTTAGCTGGAAGGGATCAGGGATCATCTCCGGGGATCATCCCATGCAGAGCCCTGGTGACTGACAGCGGAATTCAAGCCGAATTCAAGCTCCTAGTCCATATGGAGGCAGGTGGCTGAAGTTTCCCCTCGGAGGCCCCTGGCTGGCTATTGCGAGAACAAGATGCTGGTCTAGGGAAGCCGCTGGCTGGAGCCAGCGTTAGTTCGTTTGCAAATTAAATTTGTACGCCACTTTTTGTCCGAAGACCACGGTGAAGTTTTGCAACGTAAAACACAAAGTAAAAACATTAAACTTTTTTTTAAAAACTTCCCTCGGTTTTCGAGCATCTCGGAAGCCGAACGTTTCGGTTTTCGAACGCCGAAAACCCGGAAGTAATTGCTTTCATCTTCAAACATGCCTCGAAAATCGAACAGCTTCCTTTGCGTGTTTTTCAATTTTCTCCATTGACTTTGGAGCCTTTAAGCCTCGGTCGTCAAACGTTTCGGAAGTTGGACGGTCTTCCGGAACGGATTACGTCTTGGTAGACCACAAAGTTGACATGAGTCCACAGTGTGATGCAGCAGCTAAAAAAGCCCATGCAATTCTGGGCTGCATCAATAGGAGTATAGCATCTAGATCAAGGGAAGGAATACTACCACTGTATTCCGCTCTGGTCAGACCTCACCTGGAATACTGTGTCCAGTTCCGGGCACCACAGTTCAAGAAGGATACTGACAAGCTGGAACGTGTCCAGAGGAGGGCAACCAAAATGGTCAAAGGCCTGGAAACGATGCCTTATGAGGAACGGCTTAGGGAGCTGGGTATGTTTAGCCTGGAGAAGAGACGGTTCAGGGGTGATATGATAGCCATGTTCAAATATATAAAAGGATGTCATAGAGAGGAGGGAGAAAAGTTGTTTTCTGCTGCTCCTGAGAAGAGGACACGGAGCAATGGATTCAAACTACAAGAAAGAAGATTCCACCTCAACATTAGGAAGAACTTCCTGACAGTAAGAGCTGTTTGACAGTGGGATTTGCTGCCGGACTTCCGGTCGGGAAGAGGAGCCGCGCGGAGACGGGACTCAGCCCTCCGGGGAGAGTTCGGTTTTCTGAGGAAAATAGGGGTGTTTGTTTGGGCGCCACAACCCCCTCAAAGCCCCAAGAGGATTGTCTTGGGGACGGTCTTCCCAGCTGTGCCGAGGAGCGGTCTCTCCGTCTTCTGGAAGCCCCCTTATTGGGGGCGGGAGGGAGACGAGATCGAGGCGCCGGCACGGGACGCCATCAGCTATCCTCAGGAAACGCAGCCTCGGGTCTCCACGGCTCTCCTGCCGATTCCCACAAAGGAAAACCCCGAATTTGGAAAAGGTTGGTGAAAAATTTATAAAATTATTATAAATTCGGAGAGCAGCAGGGTGTAAAAAAGGAGGTCAGCCCTGACTGTGACTGAGAGAAGATATACGAACGTAACGCAATAACCTGATTGGAACTTATAGACTTAAACCTACAACGGTTTTTATTATTATTTGAGGGTTTTTTTAACCCAAAAAACGGATATTAGAGTGGATGTGACTGTGTGAGTGGAGTGTATTTGATTTTTAAAGGAATTAGTCGTTTGACGAACAATGGAGACCCGCTGGGGAAGGAGGTCTCCTTTACTTTCGTTTTCATTTAAACTGCGTAGTAACGAACTAAGGAGGTTTTGAGCAATTTTAAAAGCGCCAAACCAACAAACTTGACTTTGGTTTTGGAATAAAAACAATAACAAGTTGGTAGTGATTTTCAAAACTGTTATTTTTTGGCTTTTTGATTGCGGAGACGGTGGAACTTCTAGCTGTGCGCTATCCTCTCTGGTTTAAAACAAAACGTTTACCTCTGACTCCCCCCCCCTGTTGGCCCCATCCGGGCGGTGTGGATTAAGCCAAAAGGCCGAAGAACAAGGTTGCTTTTCTTGCTTTTTTTTTTTCTACTCAAATTTCTTGTTGCAGTTTGGATTTAGCCAACCAAGTGGCAGAAACCGCGATTTTTTGCATTTTACTTTATTTTTTACGTGATTTATCGCTGACTTCTATCCCGGGAATGTGTGGTTCGACCTTGGAGGATTATAAAAGTTGGAGTGGACTGGAGTGGATTGTATAATAGAAGTGCATATTGGATTACAAATTGAACAATTCCCATTGGATTAGCCAGACAAGAGGCAATAGAAAGAACACAACCCTGAACAGAACTGATATAAACAAACTGCTTGACTTTGATTTGAATGTTGACATTGATATTGCTGTTTTGGAGTTTTGAGTCTTATGAGAATTTACGTGTACTGAGAACTGTTGTGTATATTGTGTAGTGAGAATTGTTTGATACATAAAGGAGAGGGTTCTGAGAGAGAGGTTGGGTGGAGGGCTTCAAAGGTGTGGGGTGACCCCTTAGGGGTGGAGAGAATTGTTGCATCTGCAAGATAGAAATGAGTGGAGGGAATACAAAAATGGAGAAGGATAAGAAAAAAGGAGCAGAAGGAGGAGCAACACCAGGAGATAGTAGGAGAGGTTCAAAGCAAGAGGAATCCAAAGAAATAATTAAAATGTTGGCAGAATTGAAGAAAGATATTAAAGATATTAAACAAAGTGAACAAAATATGGAAGAAAAATTGGAAAAAATGGATCAAAAATGGGATCTGACGGCAAAGGAATTGAAGATGCAGATACAGGAGGTGGACAAGAAAGCCCAGAAAAATGAAGAAGGAGTAAAACGGGTCCAAAAAGAAGTTAAGGAACTGAAGAAAGAAGATGAAAAACTCAACACAGCGGTGACAGAAGTCAACAGAGCACAAGAAGAAATGTGGGATCTGATTGCGATGCAAGAGCTGAGACAAAGGGAGACAAACTTGAGATTGAGGGCAATACCGGAGACGCCGGGGGAGAAGATTGGGGCGAAAATTATAAGCGGACTGGCACAATGGCTTGGTATAGAGGAGGACGAAATGATAAAAAATGTGGTGAATGTCTTCAGAATCAAGACAAAGAATAAAAAAGGGAAGAAATCCCCAGGAGACTGTTTGATTATATTCAAAGACAAAATTATGAGAGACACAATCTTGATGAAAAATCGGGAGGAAAAATTCTATATAGATAATACGATGGTGATAGTATACAAAGATATTCCTCCCAGACTCTTGAAGAAACGCGACGCGTACAAACCGTTGACTCAGATGCTGAGGAAAAACCGAGTGGATTTCAAATGGGAATACCCAGAAGGGGTCTCTTTCTACTATAAGGAGAAAAAACACAAACTGAGATGCAAGGAAGACATCGCCAAATTTCTGAGAAAATACAAAGAGTTGGAGAAAGAAGAGGAAGAAGAGGAACAGCTGGAGGGAGCATGTGCCGCCCCGGAGGGGGCAGGAGGGGAGGAAGAAGAGGAAGAAGATATTGATAATAAAGGACAAGAAGAAGAAGAAGAACAGTAAAGGAAAGAAAGAGAGAAGAAAAACAAGATCAAAATGGCGTTAAAGATGATGACGTGGAATGTAAATGGCTTAAACGAAAAACAAAAAAGAAACAAGATAGATCATGTGTTACAGAAGAAAAATTTGGATATTATATGTTTACAGGAAACACACGTCGCACGAAAACACAGAAGAATTTTGATAAAAAAGAAATTAGGAAATGAATTCATATCATCGGATAAGACAAAGAAGAGAGGAGTAGTGCTATATGTAAAACAACACTTGGAAGCTAAACAACTGTTTAAAGATGAAGAAGGAAGAATAATCGCAGTTCAAGTCACAACGCAAGGTGAAAAAATGATAGTAGTTGGTATCTATGCACCGAATGAGAACAAATCAGAGTTCTATAAAAAATTGGAAGAAATGCTCTTCGAGCACATGGATCAAAAAATGTTGATTATGGGAGATATGAATGGAGTGATCTCATTGGAAATGGATAGAGTAAGGAAAAAGATAGAATCGAAAGAAGGAAAATTACCGAAATCATTCTTTGATTTGATGCAAAGTTGTAATGTGGTGGATATTTGGAGATTGAGACATCCGTTGGACAAACAATTTACACATTATTCGGATCCCAATCAATCAACAGCAAGAATAGACTATGTGATGGTTTCCAGCGAATTGGTACCAAGAGTTTGTAAAATTGAAATTCAACCAAGGACACTGTCGGACCACAATCCGATAGTCTGTGAAATAAAAGGATTAGAAGAAAAAAGTTTTAGATGGAGACTCAATGAAAATTTGTTAGACGATAAAGATCTGGAAGAAAAAGCAAGAAAGGAATTGATGAATTATTTTCTGCTCAATAGAAACAAAGAAGTAAAAGAAAGTATCGTTTGGGATGCAAGTAAAGCAGTGATGCGCGGTTTCTTCATACAACAAAACAGTATAAGGAGAAAGAAGAGAGAAAGAAGAAAAGAAGAAATCTTGAAGCAGATTATGGAAAATGAGAAGAAACTATCTTGCAGGCCAAATGATACAATAGCGAATCAAAATATTAAGATGTTACAAAAACAATTTGCAATGATCATTAATCAAGAGGTGGAGTGGAAAATTAAATGGATGAAGCAAAAGAATTTTGAACATGCAAATAAACCAGGTAAATGGCTCGCTTGGCAGATTAAGAAAAGAAAGGAACAGAACACAATAAATAAAATCCAGATTGAAGATAGAGAAGTCCAAAAACCATCAGAAATAAGGAATGAATTTGAGAAATTTTATAGACAATTATATAGAAATGCTGGAGAAAGGAACATAGTCAAAATAGAAGAATATCTGACAAAGAAAAAGGTGCAGAAGATTCCAACGGGAATGAAAAACAAACTAAACGAAAAAATAGAGAAAGAGGAAATTTTAAAAGCAATTAAAAATATGAAGAATGGAAAAGCCCCAGGACCGGATGGATTTACGGCAAAATATTATAAAAAACTAAGTGACGTTCTACTTGATCCCTTAGAGGAAGTGATGAATAATATCTTGGAAAAAGCAGAAATACCAGAAACATGGAAAGATGCTTTTATCACATTAATACCAAAACCGGATTCGGATATGTTGCAAATTAAAAATTATAGACCTATATCATTGCTGAATAATGATTATAAAATTTTTGCCAGCATCCTAGCTTGTAGAATGAAGAGAATACTAAAAGAAATAATTCATGAGGACCAAGCAGGCTTTCTTCCTGGCAGGCAGATAAACAATAATACAAGAAATGTTATAAACATAATAGAATACTTGTCAGTCAGGAGTGAAAAGAAGGCCGCTTTGATCTTCGTGGATGCAGAAAAAGCATTTGATAATATATCTTGGGACTTTATGATAAAGAATTTAGAAACAATGGATGTTGGAGAGAAAATGATAAGAAGCATAAAAGCAATTTATTCAGAACAAAAAGCAAAAGTAATTGTAAACAATGTGTTAACAGATAACATAAAGATAAGTAAGGGAACAAGACAAGGATGTCCATTATCACCATTATTATTCATCACGGTCCTGGAAGTGCTTCTACAAGCAATTAGACAAGAGAAAGAGATAAAAGGAATAACAATCGGCAAAAAACAACATAAAGTAAAAGCCTTTGCGGATGACTTGGTACTGACGATTGAAGACCCTGTTAAAAGCTCCAAAGTAGTACTAGAAGAAATGGAGGAGTTCGGCCGAGTCGCAGGATTCAAGCTAAATAGAAAGAAAACGAAGATGTTAGTTAAAAACATGGATAATGAAACAATAGAGGAAATACAAAAACAAACAAATATAGAAGTGGTCAAGAAAATAAAGTACCTCGGTATTTGGTTGACATCAAAAAATATTAATTTATTCCAGGACAACTACGACATGGTGTGGAATAAAATAAAGAGAGACCTGGAAGTGTGGGATAGAATGAAATTTTCATTATTGGGAAGAATATCAGCAGTAAAAATGAATGTGCTACCAAAAATGTTGTTTTTATTTCAAACAATTCCGATATTAAAAGGGACAGCTATATTTAAAGATTGGCAAAAGAAGATTTCAAGATTTATCTGGCAGGGGAAAAAACCAAGAATAAGATTTAAATTATTAACGGAGAGTAAAGAAAGAGGTGGATTCTCCCTACCAGACTTGAAACTATATTACGAAGCAGCTTGTCTCAGTTGGATAAAGGAATGGATGACGTTAGAAAAGACAGATCTATTAGATCTGGAAGGACATGACAACAGATTTGGATGGCACGCATATCTTTGGCATGACAAAATAAAAGTACATAAAGGTTTTGGAAACCACATTTTCCGGAAGTCTCTCTATGAAGTATGGGATAGGTATAAAAACCTATTAGAAAGAAAAACACCATGGTGGCTGTCGCCAACAGAAATAATAAGCGTTAAGAAAATAAATTCAAGAAAGGACTGGTTGACATACGAAAAATTACTTCGACATGATGGAATAAAATGGAAGTTAAAAACATATGAGGAGGTGAAGGATGTGGTGGATGACTGGCTGCAATACCGACAGATCAATGAGATGTTTAAAAGTGACATGAAGAAGAATGGATTTGGAGATACCAAATCCAAATTTGAAATTGAAATATTAGATAATAAATATAAAACATTGTCCAAAATGTATAAAATATTGTTGGAATGGCATTTGAAGGATGAGGAGGTGAAGTCGGTGATGATACACTGGGCACAAGACATTGGGCACAATATTATGCTAGATGATTGGGAAAAGCTGTGGAAGGAGGGTATGAAATTTACGGCATGTAATGCATTGAAAGAAAATATGTTAAAGATGATGTACAGATGGTATATTACACCGGTAAAATTGGCTAAAATGTATAAAGTGGACAATAAGTGTTGGAAATGTAAAGAGAAGGAGGGTACCTTTTATCATATGTGGTGGGAATGTAAGAAGGTGAAAAACTTCTGGGATATGATTTATAGGGAGATGAAGAAAATGTTGAAATATACATTTGTGAAAAAGCCAGAAGCATTCTTGTTGGGAATTATAGGTACCGATATAAGAAGACAAGATACCAGACTTTTTCAATATGCAGTGACTGCAGCGAGAATATTGATTGCCCAAAATTGGAAACAAGAACAAATGCCGACGGTAGAGGAATGGAAAATGAAATTATTAGACTATGCAGAAATGGACAAAATGACAGGGAGAATCCGGGAGCAGCGGGACCAGAAGTTTGTCAAAGACTGGAAAAAATTTACAGACTATTTAAAAGAAAGTACTGAACTGAATACGTTTGTAGGACTGCAGGAGGTGTTGTAGAGATAAGGAAGAATGCTGTTGTCAATATGAATTTATATTTGATTAGGAGTAGAAATTGTAGAACAATGGTTGAAATAAGAAGTATAAGACAAATATAGAAATTTATAAAGTCATAAGAAAGGTCTGAAGGAAGTCAAGGCTGTAAAAAGCCAAAATGGTTTAAGAAGTGGAGATGCAATGTGGTTATTGTAAAAATTTTATGTTGAAAATATAATAAAAATGATATTAAAAAAAAAAAAAAAAAAAAGACAGTGGGATTTGCTGCCAAGGAGTGTGGTGGAGTCTCCTTCTTTGGAGGTCTTTAAGCAGAGGCTTGACAGCCACCTGTCAGGAATGCTTGGATGGTGTTTCCTGCTTGGCAGGGGGTTGGACTGGATGGCCCTTGGGGTCTCTTCCAACTCTAGGATTCTAGGATTCTATGATTCTACGTTCGACGACCGAGGTACCACTGTACAGGTGTGCCTTCAGATCATAGGTGCCAGCTCCCTGGGGCCCTGGATGCCCGAGCACCCACAAAATTCCCCATGAATGGGTCGGGCACCCACAAATTTCAGTGTACGGCACCCACGACCCTGGCCACCCACGGTCGTGGGGCCAAGTTGACACTCCTGCTTAGATGTCTTCTAATTACTTATGTCCTTGGCTTGGGGGTTGCATGACTCCACCCCCTCCAGCACTTCTCTGGTGAAAACAGGGACATCCTAAGGAAAAGCAGGACATTCTGGGATCAAATCAGAAACCAGGATGGCTTCTGTAAATGTGGGACATAGCTGTCAACCCTCCCTTTTTTTGCGGGAAACTCCCTTATTCCAATGCCATTTCCCGCTGCTATCCCGGATTGTTGATATCCCTTAAATTCCCCGGATTTCCAAGGAAGCAGCTCCTCTCCCTCCCTGCCGGCCAGGGAGGCTCCTCAGCTGCGTTGCTCGGCTGCCAATAAGGAGTCTGAGACTGACTGGGGGCGTAACTTGCATGCCTTGTGCAGCCAGACAGCCAGACAGCCTGCCTGCCATCTATGCGCTCGCTCTTTCGCTCACCCGTTCGCGCGCAGCCTCTGGAGCGCAGGGCGGCGAGGCTACTTGGTGCCATTGCACCGCCCTCGCGGCATCCCTTATTTTCAAATCCGAAAGTTTGGGGGGGAAATCCCTTATTTCCAAATCCGAAAGTTGACAGCTATGATCTGGGACTGTCCCTGGAAAATAGGGGCGCTTTTAGGTCTGCCACCTCAACGCATTTTGTCTAACTAAATGTATTTTTATATTTGTTGGAAGCCACCCAGAGTGGCTGGGGAGACCCGGCCAGATGGGCGGGGTACAAATAATAAATTATTATTATTATTATTATAACTAGCCAAAGGCCTGCTTGAAAACGAATATTTTTACCTGGGGCCTAGAGATAGGTAAGGAAGGGGCCAGGTGAGACTTCCTGAGGGACCTCTATGTTAGGGAACTGTGGTAGCTTGTACCTCAACAGCCAAAGCAGAGACGAAACATTTACCTGAGGGATCTTTCAATGTCAAGCAGCTTATAACCTCGGAGAGGTTCCTTGAAGACCAATAACCTCCTCAATTGCACTCTGAGGAAGCCAGAAAACTGGTTAAGCAACTGAAAATTTCCATTTCACCGGCTGACAAAGCCTGACTTAAAAGTTGCCTTTATTACTTGAAAAAACACCTTTCCTCTTTTAAAGAAGTTGAGTTTGAATTACATTGTGTGCTATATGCAAACCGCACACACAAAATGCTAGCCAAACCATGGTTTTGCATGAATAGGCAAACAATTGGGCTGCAGTAGGGGAGATGGGGGCTATTTTGGTCCTCCTCTGGTCATTGTGTTGCTGAGCTAAGTCACGGTCCGGTCAAAGGTATCATCGAAACCAGACAGTTTCTCAAATGATTGGCAGTTTTTATTACTTCCATGGCTAAAAAGGAAAGTGAGAGGAGGGCTTTTCGGCTCACTGTCTATCGACTTTATACGAATATGAAAGGCACAAATACAGGATGGGTGACACCTGGCTTGAGAGCAGTACATGTGAAAAGGATCTAGGAGTCTTGGTAGACCACAAACTTGACATGAGTCCACAGTGTGATGCAGCAGCTAAAAAAGCCAATGCAATTCTGGGCTGCATCCATAGGAGTATAGCATCTAGATCAAGGGAAGTAATAGTCCCACTGTATTCCGCTCTGGTCAGACCTCACCTGGAATACTGTGTCCAGTTCTGGGCACCACAATTCAAGAAGGATACTGGCAAGCTGGAACGTGTCCAGAGGAGGGCAACCCAAATGGTCAAAGGCCTGGAAACGATGCCTTATGAGGAACGGCTTAGGGAGCTGGGTATGTTTAGCCTGGAGAAGAGAAGGTTCAGGGGTGATATGATAGCCATGTTCAAATATATAAAAGGATGTCATATAGAGGAGGGAGATAGGTTGTTTTCTGCTGCTCCAGAGAAGCGGACATGGAGCAATGGATTCAAACTACAAGAAAGAAGATTCCCCCTAAACATTAGAAAGAACTTCCTGACAGTAAGAGCTGTTCGACAGTGGAATTTGCTGCCAAGGAGTGTGGTGGAGTCTCCTTCTTTGGAGGTCTTTAAGCAGAGGCTTGACAGCCACCTGTCAGGAATGCTTTGATGGTGTTTCCTGCTTGGCAGGGGGTTGGACTGGATGGCCCTTGGGGTCTCTTCCAACTCTAGGATTCTATGAAATAGGAGTCTGGGATAAGACGTTGTTTTTTGGCAAAGGTGTTTTGCTTTTTAAAAAAATTCATTTTGCAGAGAGGAACCGTTGCGACAACAGATGGACATCAGAAGGCGGAAAACAAAACTATAAAACGCCGCGGGAGTCCCCATTGCACCGGGGTTAAAATAACAAAGTCCAAGACTATCGGCGTTATCTGATTATCAAGTTCAATTCCAGATTTGCCGGGCGTGGGTTCCCTTGAGAATGATGCCTCTGCTGCGCTGTGTATGAAATAAAGCGCTTCTGGAGACTCTAGTCCTCAGTCATATCTCAAATTATGTGTCATTTTCTTCATATCCCTGATACCAAGCGCCCAGCGTTGGATTTTGGGCTGTTTTCCGTTGAGCGGCAATTCCTACTTAAGTTGCCAAGGTCATATATAAGACCAAGAACTTGCGATATTCGGTTGCTAATTTCTTTGTATTGCCTAAATACTGGCTTTATGGGATAGCGTTGGATATTTCATGATTTATCTGTATGACGTTATATTAAAACACACAGAGAGAGGAGAGAAGGAGTAAGAACTAAGTATGTCATCTTGAGCTCCTTGGAGAATAGATAGAACTACAGACCATGTACAGCATGTGGGTGGCGCCGTGGGTTAAACCGCAGAGCATAGGGCTTGCCGATCAGAAGGTCGGCGGTTCGAATCCCCGTGACGGGGTGAGCTCCCGTTGCTCGGTCCCTGCTCTTGCCCACCTAGCAGTTCGAAAGCACGTCAAAGTGCAAGTAGATAAATAGGTACTGCTCCGGCGGGAAGGTAAACGGCGTTTCCGTGCGCTGCTCTGGTTCGCCAGAAGCGGCTTATTCATGCTGGCCACATGATCTGGAAGCTGGACGCCGGCTCCCTTGGCCAGTAAAGCGAGATGAGCGCCGCAACCCCAGAATCGTCTGCGACTGGACCTAATGGTCAGGGGTCCCTTTACCTTTATTTTACTATTAGGCTATATGTTATTCACTATGCTATCCAGTTATTCCCAGGCACACCACCTCCAGATGATAGAGATGTCAGGCGCCATCTTGGCTCCCGGGCATCTTCACTTGGTCACCAGTGGCCACCTGGCGGTTCAAATCCCCGCGACGGGGTGAGCTCCCGTTGCTCGGTCCCAGCTCCTGCCCGCCTAGCAGTTCGAAAGCACATCAAAGTGCAAGTAGATAAATAGGTACCGCTCTGGCAGGAAGGTAAATGGCGTTTCTGTGCGCTGTTCTGGTTCGCCAGAAGCGGCTTAGTCCTGCTGGCCACATGACCCGGAAGCTGTACGCCAGCTCCCTCGGCCAGTAAAGCGAGATGAGCGCCGCAACCCCAGAGTCGGTCACGACTGGACCTAATGGTCAGGGGTCCCTTTACCTTTACAGCAATTCAAGCTCCTTTGGAGTGGGAGAACAAATAAGAGATAAACTAAAATGAGTTGGGTTTTTTTTTTTTGCTAAGTGAGATGGGGAGGAGTGGGGGGAAGGCGGGGAGAAATTGACCGATCCCTGGTTCCTCGTAACAGCCTGGAAACTCAGCTCCAGAAAGGAAAATCGGAGGGGGAAGCTCCTGTTTGCAAGGTGCAGGATGAAGCCATTTGCCTTGCCTTCCGGGCTGGCATTCCGGCAGGCTACAGCCTTTTTGCCTGGCTGGCAGGAAGCCCAGAGTTTATGCCCGTCGCTGATAGCCTCAAGGCCGGGGAGGGACGCAAGGCGCTTATTCCAAGGTTGCCAATGAGGCAAAGGCTCTGCGGAGAGCCCTCTGCGGAGGATGAGCTCGTGAACTTTTGGAACCCTAGAACTGGAGAGCTGGAAGGGAACCCAAGGATCATCTAGACCAACCCCTCCTCCCCGGCAATGTTGAAGCCGCTGGATCTTCGACTCTGCCCATGCAACAAGGGAAAGATAGAGGACTTTATCCATTTCTTCTTCCACTGCCCTCTATATGTTACAGTTAGACCCAGGTTTTTCCTCTTAATCCCGCTGACCATCGCCCGGGACGACGACCGCATGAAATACTTATTGGTAGACGCCAACCCCCTGGTCACACGTGGTGTGGCTATCTACATTTTACAGGCACTGAAACTCAGGGCCACCTTCTCGGCTATCTTGCCATAGACCTAGCCCTATGTAACTTCCTGACATAGTCACTGTCGACTTGCCCTGTTATTGCTTCTTATTTTACCTGTTTTACTCAGCATGATTTTACACTTAAAGTTTTTAAATGTATTTGTACAAAATGTACAAAATGTATCTGTTGTATTTTATGTACATTCGCGACAGGTTTCCCCCTGGTTTCGCATTATGTGCTATGGCCAGATGGCTAATGCAATAAATAATATTTGATTTGATATTCCTCCCGCTTGGCTGCGAGGGGCAGGCTGCAGCAGAGCAAGGTTTGCCCAGTGGGAAAAGGCACCCAGTTTACCAGTGCTGGGTTCAGTCACACAGGTCAGGCCGGGAGAAGCGTTTTGGCGGAGATGAACTAGGGGCAGAGGGGTGTTGAGAAAGGGCAAGTCATGGAAACCCAGCCGGCATATTTCCCTTGGCAATACGCTCCCTTTATTCAGCGTCTTGAGGACTAGTACCTTACATTGCAGGGGAAGGTGAGTAGCTCAATCCACTGCATTTCCAGCTAAGTTGAAACCCCGGAGAGCCGCTGCCTTGGTCCAGTATACCTGAAGGAGCGTCTCCACCCCCATCGCTCAGCCCGGACACTGAGGTCCAGCTCCGAGGGCCTTCTGGCGGTTCCCTCACTACGAGAAGCAAAGCTACAGGGAACCAGGCAGAGGGCCTTCTCGGTGGTGGCGCCCTCCCTGTGGAACGCCCTCCCACCAGATGTCAAGGAAATAAACTATCTGACTTTCAGAAGACATCTGAAGGCAGCCCTGTTTAGGGGAGTTTTTAATGTTTGGTGTTTTATTGTGTTTTTAATATCCTGTTGGAAGCCGCCCAGAGTGGCTGGGGAAACCCAGACAGATGGGCAGGGTATAAATAATAATAATAGGGTGGGTTGGGTGTTGTCTGTGTTGGGTACAGGATAGCGGAGAGGCTGTTCGCAGCCCCAAATCTTTACCTTTGGAACGAAGAACATACAGTCACAAACAAGACCTATTTGGATAATTTTTTATTGCTGTGTTCATTGCTCCCCACCCGTCTCCAGATAAATCTTATATAAATAATACAAACCAATAACACGTCCGAAACACTGGCGACACAAACGAGAATAAGTTAACAATAAATAAGAGGACCGGGTTTTAAACACACACACACACACACAGTAAGAACCACAAAACAGGTTGGGTTTTTTTGACAGGTGCTCAGAGAACAGGGGGACATGATCAAACTCATCTCTCTCTATCACCCCCCCCCCCCGCAGACCCTGCTTTTGACATATACGCCCCAAAAGAACCCCAGAATTACTAGTTATCCTCTACATTTAATATCACCCACATATAAATAAAGCGCTTTGTTTGCTGCATTAAAGTGCTTGTAACCTGTAATGGCGTTCCGCTGACACTGCGGTCCCCCATTGGTTGGGTTTTTAGGGGAAGAGGTCCCTGATTGGTTGGGACGGACTTTTGAGATAAGAGGTCTATGGCTGGGACAGGGATTTGTGAAAAGAGGCCCTGATTGGGACGGGCTTTTTGATGAAAGAGGTCCCTGGTTGGCTAGGACAGACTTATGGGAAAATATGACCTAGATAAGATAAGTCCTTGATCCCTGATTAGTTGGGATGGGCTTTCGGGAAGATAGGTCCCTGATTGGTTGGGGTGGTCTTTTAGGAAATGAGGTCCCTGATGTGTTGAGACGGGCTTTTTGATAAAAGAGGTCCCTGGTTGGCTAGGATAAACTTTCGAGAAAAGATGACCTAGATAAGATAGGTCCTTGATCCCTGATTGGTTGGGATGGGCTTTTGTGAAAATAGGTCCCTGATTGGTTGGGGTGGTCTTTTAGGAAATGAGGTCCCTGATGGGTTGGGATGGGCTTTTGATAAAAGAGGTCCCCAGTTGGCTAGGACAGACTTATGAGAAAATATGACCTAGATAAGATAAGTCCTTGATCCCTGATTGGTTGGGATGCGCTTTCGGGAAGATAGGTCCCTGATTGGTTGGGGTGGTCTTTTAGGAAATGAGGTCCCTGATGGGTTGGGATGGGCTTTTTGATAAAAGAGGTCCCTGGTTGGCTAGGACAGACTTTCGAGAAAAGATGACCTAGATAAGATAGGTCCTTGATCCCTGATTGGTTGGGATGGGCTTCCGTGAAAATAGGTCCCTGATTGGTTGGGACGGGCTTTTGATAAAAGAGGTCCCTGGTTGGTTAGCACAAACTTTTGAGAAAAGATGACCTAGTAGTAAAAAGGAGCTGCCGGTTGGGCAATGCACTGCCATGGAACTGGCACACAGCTGGCAAGAAGAGACGATGTTCAGAACGCAGACATCCTCCCGAAAAGTGCTGTTTTGCACCAGAGACGGCACCGCCCTGGGCTGTTCCTATTGTCCAGACAGTCGGGACGCCGCTTCCCGCAGAGCCCCTCTCTCCGCCCTCCCGGGGCTGCTACGCACAGTGGCAACGTGTGACGATCATGTTGTCAAAGAGCTGCGTGACCACCTTCCCATCGCTGGCGTAGTGCATGAGGACCATGGGTTCGTAGGCGGCGGGGACGCAGCAGGGGGCCGGCGTCTCCCCGGACAGGCTGTGGAGCCTGGCCTTGATCTGGGCGTGCATGCTGGCCGGCTTGTAGTTGTGGGGGCACGAGCCCTCGCAGAACCTCATGGAGTAGCTGCTGGGCGCCAGCACCCAGTCGGACCACCCGATGTCGGCGAAGGAGACCTTGAGCGTGCGGAGGCAGCACTTGGTGTCGCCTTTGCCACACTCCTCCTCGTCCAGCTGCCTCGGCTTCCGGGCCCGCCTGCGCCCCTGCGTCTCGACCTCCAGGGGGAGCCACTCTCTCGCTTCCAGGGTGGAGGCAGCCACATCCACGGGAAGCTCCAGGCCCAAATGGAGCCTTGCGTCGGGCCCGGCTAGCCACTGCCCCACGGCGTCTCCGAGGTTGAGGACGGGTGCGGCCCTCGAGACCACCTGGGAGGCCAGGAGCGTCGAGGTTTCTCCATCCTCACCGGCCAGTCTGTAGATGTTGACGCGAGCCAACCCGGTTGAGTTGAGCTGGGAGATGCCAGGAACGTCCGGGGACGTCTTGGACAGAGACAGCTCGGCCCGAAAGACATGGAGGCCCCGGCTGAACGCTCCTGTCCTGGAGACTTCTAGACCGTATAGGGGCCTGTGCGGGTCGCTGGTGCCCCCTGGACCTGCAGCCAATCCTTGGCCCAGAAGCTTAACTGTGGAGAGAATGAAGAGAGGAAGGTGTCAGGAGCGAGCCAGCAATAAATCACACCGAGCAGGCGATGTTAACTCTTTATGAGCAAGAACACAATCTGCACAGACTTGGTGGGGTGTCACCCTTCATGAGCACAGCATCCAATAACAAACAGGCAGTCACGGAAATTATAACCAATCAAAAAACAAACCGAAAACTGTGAAACGGGAAGACTATCAGCTAGCAACCCGTTGGATAGACGAGGACAACTGAGGAACTTTGCTTTAAACATCAAATCCATGAATATTTACTTTATACTCCCCTGTAATGTATAGGACTCCTATATGAACTTTTGCACTTTAGTGTTGATAATCCTTGGAATGTATGCATCAGGCTATAGCCATTGAATTGATAATTTTTATCTCCATTTACACTTTTGTTATAATATACTCAATATCTTTCACTGTTGTTTTTCACGGTTTTCTGTTTGTTTTTTCATGAGCACAGCAGCTCATCCCTGGTAGGTCTTGCCCCATGGATCAGTTGCTGAGGCTGAAGGTCTTCCCCATAGACATCTAGGTCTCCTCCTCTTCTGGGTGTTTCCTAAGCAATCGGAGATGGTGCCTGCGTGGAGCCAGCCTCTCCTCTGCCCTCTTCATGCCTCTACTGGTTCTGGGAGGCAAGGGGAGAGAGGAGCTTGTTGCAGGAGGGGGAGACACCTGTGACTCTTCACCAGCCAGACTCTTCTCTGCTTCTCCTCTCCCTCCTCCCTTCTCTCTGCCACAGACTCTCCCCGCTCACTAAGCCCTGTTGCCTCTTCAGCTTCTGACACCTCCTCTTCCCTGTCTTCTCCCTCTGACCACTTGTCTCACCGCCACTTGGGACACCCCAAGAAGCCGGCGGCTGCTACACATAACACATTTTAAAAGATGTTTGAAATAGCCATTCCCAAGAGCTCTGCAGCATTTCCTCTGGGGATGATAGGGGCAGAGGCTCCTAAGTCATTTATCTATGTTACTACCTCAACCAGAATCCTGTATACGCAGAAGTGGAAAGATGGAGAAGTCACAAAGAAAGAAGAATGGGTTTTAAAGTTGATGGACAGGGGAGCCGCAGAAAAAGAATGTATTTGGTCAAGGGAACCTCAGAGCTATGTTGAATCAGCAAAGCTAACAGCTAACAGAAAATCTAATTTTTGGAAGAATGGAAGCCCTTTTCGGATTATTCGAAGAAAAATTACAGCAGGAAGAATCCGCAACCAGGGTTTTGAGCTACGAGCAGCAGAAAGAATGAGAGACTATTGTGTTGTGGTTATGATTTTTAAAAGAGAGTGAAGATGCAGCGAAAAGGGGATAAGGAGAACGTCACGGGAAATGGTCCCGGAAGCCGAAAACAGAAAAGAAATCTCTTTTTAAAACGCATTGGAATTTTCTGTGTGAATTTTGCAGAAATTTAATAAAAATATTATTAAAAAGAAAAAGAGAGAGAGAGAGAGGGAAAAAACAGCAGTCGAATGAAATCACGAATAACAGGCAAGGGAAGGAGAATAAATAAACGATGGTGGTATAAATTATAATGCGGTAGAAAATAAAGGGCAGAGAAAGGAATGCAAACAGGAGCATTGTGGACACACAGCTGGGAAGCTGAAACGTAAGAAATGATGAGATCGAAAGTGAACTGAATGATGTCAAATTTTGCTTTAGATATATCAGGCACGTCCAACAGGTAGATCGTGATCTACCGGTAGATCACTGGATGTCTGCGGTAGATCACTGGTAGATAACCCCCAAAGAAGCTCAACAATTTTGACTCCCCTAAAAAAAACTCATTTTTTTTGCCCTGCACCCCCCCCCAAAATGGGCCTTTCCTTCTCCCTAAAAAGCTCAACAACTCAGACCTGAACCCCCCAAAACAGAGCTTTCCTTCCTAAAAAAAAAAGCTGAACCACCTTGACTTTAACCCCCCAAAAGGGGGTAGATCACTATCAGTTTTTAACTCTCTGAGTAGATCGCAGTCTGTTGGGAGTTGGCCACCCCTGATATATCAATCAATCAATCAATCAAATCTTTATTACGGTCCAGAGACCCAACAATTCATCACAAAACAATACACAGTTTCGGCAGCCCGCCTTCAGGTTACACAAGCATTTTGTTCAGGCTTAGGAATAGGGATCATTGGTTCTTGCAACCCCCGATAGAAACTTCGCCACTGCTAATGTTCTGTCATTTGTCCGGTCTTCCTGTAGGAACCTTACATAGTGAGCCTCTGATTTTCCCGGGAAAGGTACTAGCAAGGGTAATATCAGTTCTTCCCTAGCTTGCTTGAATTTCACACAGTGCAGGAAAATATGTTTTATAGAGTCAATGTCTTGAGCACAGGAGCATAGTCTGTCCTGGTATGGAACTCCTCTCAATCTGCCATCCAACACTGCGGAAGGAAAAGTCTGGCTTTTGTAAATAGCCTTCGGTAATTTGGAACTGTCAGATTTTTAATATAAGATGTTAACTTAAAGGCATGCCCATATTGTACTCCTACTGCCAGCGGACTGCAGACTGCGTGTGATCGATGTCGCCCTGATATATATGAATGAAATGAAGCTGGTGGTTCCTTACCTTTCGCCCTCAGGGTATGAACAGTTTTCGCTGCAGGTGCCAACGTCTGGTTTCCTCTGAGTTGTGCCAGCATCTCCTGGTAGACCTGGTGAGCCTCTTCCAGCCCACCTTGACCCAATGCCCCTCTCACGCCGGGAGGTTTCTCCATCCCAAGCCGGTCCAGGATGCTTTGTTTGACAGCCTCCAGTTGCGGGTGGGTGTCTTGGGGGCCGTGGGGTCGCAGGTCAACCGTGCCGGACAGGAGAGACTGGAGGAACAGCACCCGGAGGCTGGTGGCGAGGCGAGTGGCTCCGGGCATCGTGGAGGGAAGTCAAAGACCTCGGGGTGGCGAATTTCTCCAGCGAGCTGTGCTTGGCTTCCCTCTGCTTGGCTGGCGAAGCCGGGCCAGACCTTTGGCTTTATACCCGAGGCAAACTTAAGTCATCAATGACGTGGAAGTAAACAGAGAAAAGGGGGGGGGGAGGAAAAGATTTTGACAGTTGGCTGTGTGTTTTCTTCTTCCTTTTTGTTCTTCTTCCTTGAGGCTATTTTGCAGACAATAACTTGAAGATGCTTGGGGTGGGGGGCCAAAGGCCATGTTTGCTGCTCTCTGCGGCAGTGCCCAACCGGACACCGGTTTTTGGGAATCCGCAAAGCGGGAACAGAGCGCGACAGCAGCAAACAGCGGCATCTCCCTAGGGAGGTTGGGGACCCTCCTTCCTTGGGGGATTTTCAGCAGGGCGGATGGTCATCTGCCATGGATGCTTGAGCCGAGATTCCTGCATCGCCGGGGGCTGGACTGGATGACCTTTGGGGGCCCCACCCAACTCTAGTTCTATGATTTTATCTGTGGTTTCCAGCTGCTGGGACTCAGAGGCATACTGTCGGCTCACTGGAGAGCCAGTGTGGTGTAGTGGTTAAGAGCGGTAGACTCGTAATCTGGTGAACCGGGTTCGCGTCTCCTCTCCTCCCCATGCAGCTGCTGGGTGACCTTGGGCTAGTCCCACTTCTCTGAAGTCTCTCAGCCCCACAGAGTGTTTGTTGTGGGGGAGGAAGGGAAAGGAGAATGTGAGCCGCTTGGAGACTCCTTCGGGTAGTGATAAAGCGGGATATCAAATCCAAACTCTCCTTCTTCTTCTTCTTCTTCTTCTTCTTCTTCTTCTTCTTCTTCTTCTTCTTCTCAGTCTCTAAACATACCCAGCTCCTTCAACAGTTCCTCATCAGGCTTGGTTTCCGGACCCTTGATCTCTTGTATCATGGCCAGTGTGGTGTAGTGGTTAAGAGCGGTAGACTCGTAATCTAGTGAACCGGGTTCGCGTCTCCTCTCCTCCACATGCAGCTGCTGGGTGACTTTGGGCTAGTCCCACTTCTCTAAAGTCTCTCAGCCCCACTCACCTCACAGAGGGTTTGTTGTGGGGGAGGAAGGGAAAGGAGAAAGTTAGCCGCTTGGAGACTCCTTCGGGTAGTGATAAAGCGGGATATCAAATCCAAATTCCCCTTCTTCTTCTTCTTCTTCTTCTTCTTCTTCTTCTTCTTCTTCTTCTTCTTCTCAAGCATCCAGGACAGATGGCCATCCAACCTCTGCTGAAAAACCTCCAAGCAAGGATAGTCTGCGGGGAAAATAGTCGAAGTAAACCTCCAGGGTGATAGGGTCAATCTGTATGGTATCTCAAACACGTACCTCACGTGTTTAGGCGTTTAACTTAATTTTAAGTCTTAAGCTGTTTGTGGTATATTTTTTTAAATGCATATTTTACTTTTGTGAAAGCTGTCCTAGATGTGCCTTTTGGGGTGGCGCTGTGGGTTAAACCACAGAGCCTAGGGCTTGCTGATCAGAAGGTCGACGGTTCGAATCCCCGCAACGGGGTGAGCTCCCGTTGCTCAGTCCCAGCTCCTGCCCACCTAGCAGTTCGAAAGCACGTCAAAGTGCAAGTAGATCAATGGGTACCGCTCCGGCGGGAAGGTAAACGGCGTTTCCGTGCGCTGCTCTGGTTCACCAGAAGCGGCTTTGTCATGCTGGCCACATGACCCGGAAGCTGTACGCCGGCTCCCTCGGCCAATAAAGCGAGATGAGCGCCGCAACCCCAGAGTCGGTCACGACTGGACTTAATGGTCAGGGGTCCCTTTACCTTTATAAACAAATGAAATGGCCTCCAAGGAAGGAGATCCCACCACCTCCCGAGGGAGACCGTTCCACCGTCGAACAACTCCTACCACCAGAAAGTTCTTCTTCATGTTTAGCTGGAATCTCCTTTCTTGTAACTTGAAGCCAGCCATGGGTTCGAGTCCTACCCTCCAGAGCTCAGGCTTGCAAAGCGACGGGTCTAGAGTTCAAATCGGACTTTCAGCCTGATCCAGAAAGGCTCTCTTTGTGAGTTTGCTCCTTCCCTAAAGAAGACTTTGCCTTTTGCCTTCCTGGCGACTGGTCTGAACACAAAACATCAGCCGGAGGCGGGTTCCAATCATCCTCCAAACCTGGCCATTTTGTATGTCCAACTAAGGCAAAAGACCAGGATGGGGGGTAGGGGGGGTCACCTGTGGCCCCCTCCATATGTGTTTGGCCTCCCAAATCCCACCAGCCTCGGCTGAATCGGTCAAGAATGGTCAGGAATGATGGGAGACATAGCTGTGAACCTTCCCTTTTTTGAGGGAAACTCCCTTATTCCAATGCCGTTTCCCGCTGCTATCCCGGATTGTTGATATCCCTTAAATTCCCCGGATTTCCAAGGAAGCAGCTCCTCTCCCTCCCTGCCGGCCAGGGAGGCTCCTCAGCTGCGTTGCTCGGCTGCCAATCAGGAGTCTGAGACCGACTGGGGGCGGAGCTTGCATGCCTTGTGCAGCCAGACCCTCACGCCCAACCAGACAGGCAGCCTGCCTGCCATCTACGCGCTCGCTCTTTTGCTCACCCGTTCGCGTGCAGCCTCTGGAGCGCAGGGTGACGAGGCTACTTGGTGCCATTGGACCGCCCTGGCGGCATCCCTTATTTTCAAATCCGAAAGTTTGGAAAAATCCCTTATTTTCAAATCCGAAAGTTGACAGCTATGATGGGAGAGCCTACCAACATTACACTGCCGGGGGTGGGACTGGATGACCCCTGGGTCCCTTCCAACTCTGCAATTGCATGATTCTGATGTTCCCTTCCTTTGACGTGAGGCTTCCTTTCAGAACCCCCGGCGCAAACCGGATTGCACCCTCTCCAAGGGACTGGAACGTCAAGGGGGGAATCTGGGCCTCCTTTTCATCCAAATATTTTTGCGGTGATTCGGCGCCTTCCATTATTGGGTCAGTCGTTGGTGAGCTTTCGTGAAGAGCCTTCGTTCCGAAAATGCCGGCCGGGCGATTTACAAGGCAGCGGAAGCCATAAAACAGGCCCCGGTGATCCGTGTGGAATGAACCCGTCCAAACATTGGAGTCGCGAGGGATGTTGATTCATCCCATACGCCGCCCCCCACATCACCAGGGGACCTGCAACCCGAAAACCCTTCCCTGAAGGGAAACAAGACTCTCGCAATCATTTCACAACCTCCCCTCTGGGGCTAGGAACAAATTCCTCACCATATTTGAGAAGCCGCGAGCCAATTCTGTTGGGAAACCTTCACAGAAAGCATGGCTTTGGAGCTGTTTCCGAATGTTTCGCCTCTGTGAGACCAGAGAGCTGTTCCTTATAGGGTGGGGATTAGCTTTATGGGATGCTGGGGGGCTGGTTTAGGGGGAGCAGGGCCTCACAGGGTGTGGCCCAGGTCCTCAAATCATTTTTTTCAATGACCTGAGTGCTCCTGTTCAGGCAATGGATTTAGAGCGGTGAGTCTGAATTGGGGATGATCGGGGTTAGGTAAAGGGACCCCTGACTATTAGGTCCAGTCGCAGATGACTCTGGGGTTGCAGCGCTCATCTCGCTTTACTGGCCGAGGGAGCCGGCGTACAGCTTCTGGAGGTCATGTGGCCAGCATGACTAAGCTGCTTCTGGAAACCAGAGCAGCGCACGGAAGCACCGTCTACCTTCCCGCTGGAGTGGTACCTATTTATCTACTTGCACTTTGACGTGCTTTCGAACTGCTAGGTTGGCAGGAGCAGGGACCGAGCAATGGCAGCTCACCCCGTCGCGGGGATTCGAACCACCGACCTTCTGATCGGCAAGCCCTAGGCTCTGTGGTTTAGACAAATGCAGAAGAAGAAGAGTTTGGATTTGATATCCCGCTTTATCTCTCCCCGAAGGAGTCTCAAAGCAGCTCACATTCTCCTTTCCCTTCCTCCCCCACAACAAACCCTCTGTGAGAGGAGTGGGGCTGAGAGACTTCAAAGAAAACTAGCCCAAGGTCACCCAGCAGCTGCATGTGGAGGAGCGGAGACACAAACCCGGTTCCCCATATTACGAGTCCACCGCTCTTAACCACTACACCACACTGGCTCTCAATGCAAGGCTGCCCAGGGCTTATACCAGCCACAAGAGCAGTGTTCTCTCTTCAACATTTCTGGGTTCGCTGGGCAATGCAAGCAGACAAACGGCCGTCGTGGCCAGGGGCGTAGCGTGCCGCTTGGGTACCCGGGGCGGCAAGCCAAGCGGCACCCCTGGGGGCGGGGCGTCGCTCCGTGCGCATGACGTCACAACGCGCATGCGCACAGAGCGACTCCTTTGCCCCATGCCGCGGCAAAAAAAGCCGCTGAAAAAACCCTTTTGAAAAACGCCGTTTTTTTCGCCGCTGCGCTCCCGGGCAGAGCTACGGCGTCAGCATGGAGGAGAGGGGCGGACCAGAGCCAGAAGGGGTGACACTCCTCCATGCTACTGGCCCGCCCCTCTCCTCCATGCCGGGGCGAAAAAAACAGCTGAAAGGGGGTGAAAGGAAGACAAAGCCCCCCTTTCAGCTGTTTTTTTCGCCACTGCGCTCCCTGGGCGGAGCCGCGGCATGGAGGAGGGGGGCGGACCAGCCAGGAGGGGGTGACACCCCTCCTGGCTGCTGGCCCGCCCCTCTTCTCCATGCCACGCCGCCGCAAGCCAGCCAGCGGCGGGGAAGAGGCTATATTCGGCTGCCAGGGCGGAGCCACAGGGGCAGCCAGCAAGGGG
The DNA here is from genome assembly GCA_034641395.1 of Darevskia armeniaca. Lineage (NCBI taxonomy): Eukaryota > Metazoa > Chordata > Lepidosauria > Squamata > Lacertidae > Darevskia > Darevskia armeniaca. The sequence continues at coordinate 128,408 of JAWWNF010000885.1, read as the reverse complement.
GGTGTCACGTCAGCGACAAGCGTGACACCCCTCCTCGCTGGCCGCCCCTGCGGCTACGCCCCAGCAGCGCTGTAAATACGCCCCAGCAGCACACTCACACTCAGTGAGCCAGGCAGGGGCAGAGAGCTGCGAGTGCGAGCGCCCCCCCCAGATGTTGCGCCCGGTGCAGCCGGGCCCCCCTGCACCCCCCACGCTACGCCACTGGTCGCGGCTCTCAGGTATGGCTTGGGGGGGGCCGTCTTTCGTACCATCGCAGGAGAAAGGCCTTTGCATAACCCCCATTGCAAATAGTGGTCTACTGAACTAAGAATGTCCTCTCCAACATTTCCCTGCTGGCGTTGAGCAACGGGGTGACTCGGAAGCTGACACCATGCGGGGTGCAGTGATAGGAACATGTTGCTGGAGCCTCAAAGGAAAATCCCTTTAGGCTTTTGAATGCACCTGTTTTCGGAAACCCAATCAGGTCGGCAACGCGGCAGGGTCATAGCTGTCAACTTTCGGATTAGAAAATAAGGGAATTTTTTCAAGCTTTCGGATTTGAAAATAAGGGATGCCGCCAGGGCAGTGCAATGGCACCAAGTAGCCTCGCCACCCTGCGCTCCAGAGGCTGCGCGCGAACGGGTGAGCGAAAGAGCGAGCGCGTAGACGGCAGGCAGGCTGTCTGTCTGGTTGGGTGTGAGGGTCTGGCTGCACAAGGCATGCAAGCTCCGCCCCCAGTCGGTCTCAGACTCCTTATTGGCAGCCGAGCAACGCAGCTGAGGAGCCTCATTGGCCGGCAGGGAGGGAGAGGAGCTGCTTCCTTTGAAATCCGGGAAATTTAAGGGATATCAACAATCCGGGATAGCAGCGGGAAACGGCATTGGAATAAGGGAGTTTCCCACAAAAAAAGGGAGGGTTGAGAGCTATGGGCATGGTGTCCTTCTGCTTCTCTGAGCTCGGTTCTGTCTACACGGGCTGGCACTGGTTTCTCTCAGCCGTCCCTGGAGAATTGAAGCTTCTGAGACCTTCTGTGTGCAAAGCAGATGTTTTTCCCGGGAGACTGCAGCCTCCCCACAAAGAAAGCATGTCATTTCAGGGTCCCCTAAAAGGGCAGTGAGAACGGCCCAGGAGGTGTCAGTGAGACGCCCAAAAAGTGTTGAGATTCCACAGCAGAAGAATTCGTGGAAGCTGCTTCCAGGCAATAGTCAAACTCCAAGAGGAGTTCCATCCTGCTGCTGCAGCTGGACCGGGATTCTTGCCATTCCACAAATCCATCGTCATCATTGATGCAGAGGACCAAAAGGCCAATTTTGACCTGGATCCCACCCAACCATGGAGGAGTTGATGAACCCACTTCTCTGGATGGCAATGCCAAAATCAAAACATTTATATATGGGAGAATGCGACCCTAATATACCCCTCCAACATTTCTCCGACAAAAATAGGGACATCCTGTTCCATAATATTATTATTAATAATAATTTTATTATTTATACACCGCCCATCTGACTGGGTTGCCGCAGACACTCTGGGCAGCTTCCAACATATAGAAAAACATAATAAAACATTATTTTAATTGATTGTATCGATTTGGGGCTATTTGTTTAGTTCCATTCTATTGTGGATTATGTTTCCTTTTTTCAAAGTTCTCTCAGATGCTTTTAATTCTGTACAAATGTATTCTTCTGACAGACGGTCGAATAAAAGAATGATGATGATGATAATAAAACATTAAACATTTAAAAACTTCCCCATCTAGGGCTGCCTTCAGATGTCTTCTAAAAGTTGTAAAGGTAAAGGTAAAGGGACCCCTGTCCGTTAGGTCCAGGCGCGGACGACTCTGGGGTTGCGGCGCTCATCTCGCTTTATTGGCCAGGAGCCGGCATACAGCTTCCGGGTCATGTGGCCAGCAGGACTAAGCCGCTTCTGGTGAACCAGAGCAGCGCACAGAAACGCCATTTACCTTCCCGCCAGAGCGGTACCTATTTATCTACTTGCACTTTGAAGTGCTTTCGGACTGCTAGGTGGGCAGGAGCTGGGACCGAGCAACAGGAGCTCACCCTGTCGCAGGGTTTCGAACTGCCGACCTTCTGATCAGCAAGCCCTAGGCTCTGTGGTTTAACCACAGTGCCACCTGGGTCCCTTTTCTTAAAGTTGTAGAGTATCTTATCTCCTTGGCTAAGGGGTGGCATAACTCCATACCTTCCAACGTTTTCCCAATGAAAACAGGGATGCCCTAAGGGAAAGCGGGATATTCCGGGATCAAATCGGAAACCAGGGCGGCTTTCTGCAAATCTGGGACTATCCCTGGAAAATAGGGGCACTCGGAGGGTCCTGTACCACATCAGACCAACTCTGCGTTACAAAGATGTCTGCAAACAGGGCATGAAGGCTGGCGACATCACCCCCACCTTGCAAACAGGGCCAAATTTAGGTATGATGAGGCCCGAAGCTACTGAAGGTAAGGGGGCCCTTTATATGTCCAGCTGTCCTTCGTCAACAAATATTGCCGCTGTTTTTTGTGTTGAATATATGCTATGTGGTAATTTATGGACCTCATAGGTATCTAAACATAGCTGTCAACCTTCCCTTTTTTTGGTGGGAAATTCCCTTATTCCAGCATCATTTTACACTGTTTCCTTTTTTGGGGTGGGAAATTCCCTTATTCCAACACCGTTTCCCGCTGCTATCCCGGATTGTTAGATATCCCGTAAATTCCCCGGAGTTCAAAGGAAGCAGCTCCTCTCCCTCCCTGCCGGCAGGGAGGCTCCTCAGCTGTGTTGCTCGGCTGCGTTGCTCACCAATAGTTACAGAGAATAGGATGTCATTAGACAACAGCACTGTTTCTGCTTTGCTTGCATGTAAAATCAACCACTCTGGCCCAGCCGACAAATACACTCCTTCCAAAAGAGTGTTAAAGGATGCAAAGCCTGCAACACCTTTGTATAATAAGTCATTAATGGATGCCAGAGAGCCCAAAGAGTGAACCTGATCAATCCCCCCATGAAGAATTGACGCTTTTGAATTGTGGTGCTGGAGTCCCGTGGACTGCAAGAAGATCAAACCTATCCATTCTGAAGGACATCGGCCCTGGCTGCTCACCGGAAGGACAGATCCTGAAGCATCGCAGGAGAAGAGAAGACCCCCTGGAAAAGAGACCCTGAGGTGGGGAAAGATGATGGTGTAAATTAATTTGTAGCCTGGGGGGCTTAGTGCGGCGTGGACTGTCCCCGAGAACCGTAGACTGTCCCCGGGACAGGTGAGGCTGCTGATCCCTTATTTTCAAATCCGAAAGTTGACAGCTATGTATCTAAAACCATTTGCTACTGTTGCTGTATGTAGGTTTTATTTTATTTGTTTTTTTATCTTATATTTTGGAAATGTACATCCAGTCCCCCCCCCTTTATTTTTTGGGGGGACTCCCCAAGACAGTGGGGCCCTAAGATATAGCTTGTTTAGCTTATATGCAAATCCCGCACTGCTTGCAAATGACATCTGAGCCTGGAGACAGACAGTCAGGTTCCGCATCGACAGCAGTGGCCGGAGGAGGAATGAATGACCGCTGGGAGGAGCTCAGAGAGAAGAAATGCCCTGGTGCACCTGCAGGGGCAAAACCGGACGCCTTCATCTGCCCCAGCTGCAACAAAACAGGCGTGGATATTTATGGCGTTGTTATTGGAGCTAGACTTTCTCCCCCAGCACCAGCCTCCACTTGTCTAGGTGCTGGACTCTAATTCCTTTAAAGTTTTTAAGCACAGGTCGGGTGGCTCCCTGTCATGGATGCTTCAGCTGAGATTCCTGCGTTGCAGCGGGTTGGACTAGATGGCCCTTGGGTCCCAACTCTAAGATTCTACGATTCTATGATTATCTCCATTGGTGAGTGCCCAGGTACTCTGCAGATGGGCAGAGGCACGCTTTCTCTCTCCTATTTTTGACTGTAAACCACTTTTTGCATTTAAAAATTTAAAAATACTTTATATAGTATTATTATGATGAATATTTGGGCTGCATCTGATTCTGATGTCAGTAAAAGCATATATGTAAAAAAGGAATAAATAGTGCACATAGATAAAATCAGGTAGATTGTGGGTGTGCTTTTTTAAGCACATCTGCACCGTTTACAAACGCAAACAAGCAACTTATTCACAAGAGGGCGCGCCGTTCCTCCGACGAACCCCTTGCATTAAGAGAATAAAAAACTTCAACTCCCAGCAGAACTTGCGGCCACCCCTTTCCTTTCGCTTTGCAAACGAACGCAAGGCCCCACGGGACTCGTAGTTCCCGCACCCTCCCGTCCCGGCTTCCCGTCGCCATGGCGACCGCGCGCCTCCGAACACGTGGAGCTTGACGAGCCCGCCCTTGGTCTCCTGGCGTCGGGCGTGGAGTGAAAATCGAGGCCCAGGCTTCGGCGGGGCGTGCTAGGCCGCACCCCGATATAAAAGCCACCTGGGGCAGGTCTTCCTTTTCCTGGAAGCCATGAAGCGGGTGGTGGCTGTGGGGCTGGTGCTCTGCCTCTTGCTCCTCTGGGTCCGGTTCTCCCGAGGGCGCGCGGGGCCGCGCGTCTACCTGAGCAGCTGGGCGGTGCGCGTCCCCGCGGGAGCCCAGGTGGCGCAGCTCCTGGCGCGCAGGCATGGGATGCTTTACCTGGGACAGGTGAGGGTGGCCTGCATCTACCTGGGCAAGAAAAAAGGAGAGCAGCAGCCATCCTTCTCCCCAGTGAAATAGGGTGGGGGGAATAATAATAATAATAATAATAATAATAATAATGTGTCCCCCACCCATCTGACTGCCCTTCCCCAGGGATGAGAAGGAATAGGAAAGATGGGGCCAATTTCTTTCCCTCTTCCTGGAAGGAGTCAGGTCGAGTGTAGCCTCTGAGCACGTGTGGAGTGCATTCTGCACCAGAAGACTCGGTGCGAGCTGTGGGTGGTTGCCCCAATAGGCTGTTCCCGGATATGGAGGTTTGATTGAGCCGGGTTGACGTGATCGGGGCGACCCACAAGCCGTCCCCAAAGCTCTGCCCTCCTAGGTCGGGCCGAGCGTAGCCTCTGAGAATATGCGGAGTGCCTTCTGCACCGAAAGACTTGGCGCACCTGGACAGAACAGTCCCAAACCTCCGCCCTCCTGGGTCTGCTCCTTACAGATAGACTGCTTCTGAGTATGGGGTTTCCACTTAATCTTGGTGGCTGATAGCCCGGGTGGGGCATCTCAATGCAATTGTTGCCGCTGTTGTGTCTTGTGGTAGTGTAGTTGCCTTTAAGCGGCAGAAAAAACTATGCATTCCTTTGTGTGTGTGTGTGGTTTTTTTTTAAAATAATTTTTATTGGTTTTTACAATTTTATAAGCACATAACATAACGGTTAAATTTTCATACTTCCCCCCTCTCACTGTGGGAAGCCAAGATCCATCCCCCCCTCTCTCAGGGATATACATATTCATTGTACATTTAACCTTGCTGATATTTTCCTATAACATTGCTTAGGCCTGACCCAATTTTGTAGGCCAGGCATTTCTAATTTTCTCAATTTCATATTTCAATTGACTTCCTCGAGTCCCTCACTGTTGATTTCATATTAAATCTTCTTTAACAGATTCATACATCTACTTTTAAAATATCGTCAAATACATAGGTAAATTTACTTATTAATCCTAAATTCACACCTAAGCATCCAGGTACTTCTGCTCTTTCCCTATGTTCTTCCCATCTATCCACTCTAGATTTAACTTATTACAAAGATCCAATTTTTACTTTTATTCCCCCCTTCCTTTGGTCTCAGAGTATTTAGCCATATTATCCTCCTCTTACTAATCATTTATAGTTAATAATCCTTGTTAATCACTCATGCCAATAACCATATCCTTATTCGTTGTCCTTAAAGCCAGGAAAATAGTCCAGTTCAGAGAAAAGTTCTTATTCAGCCCACACCCACCCTCGCAGCGGTCCAACTCCACCAGTTTTCCTGCCCCAATGGGTCTTGTCTTTCCTTCCTGCTCTGCAGTTCCATCCTCTTCATCATTCCATTCTTTTTCCGGTCAACTCCTGATGCTTGTTCTGCTTTTCCTTCTTTTGGAGTTTTCCTGCTCAATTTTCCCTTCTTCTTCCTAGTTCCTTCCATTTTCTTCTTTTCCTTATGTTTCCTTTTAGCAGTTCCATCCTTTTTGTGCTCTATGTACTTCTGTCTGCAGAGTGTTCCTTTGTGTGTTTTGTTTAGAATAGGGTTGTGGGCAAAGCGCCTCTGGACCTATGCAGAATGCCATAACTGTAGCAGCTAACAACTCTTCTGTGATAACACACACAGAGAGAGAGGGAGGGAGAGAGAAAGAATCAGAAGTGTAGACTTGGAAGGGACCTCAGAGCTCATCTAGTCCAACCCCCTGCAATGCAGGAATCTTAGCATCCAGGGCCCATCAGCGTCTAGATATTGCTGGACTCAGCCATGCGAGCAAAACGAAACAGGTCCCTGCCCAAGGGAGCTTCCAAATTAAAATTCAACACAGGGTGGCTGTTGAGAATGGTAGGAAATACGCGCCACATCCGCCAGAGTCTGCCTACTCTTCAATTTTTGAGGTTTCCTTCTAAATGGTAGTCTTTCATCCCTCCCCCCATCGTGCCCCCAAACCAATCCACAGCACCGTTGTGGGCATCCGTCTCGAGAAGCAATGGAGTGTGCCTCCGGCGGTGAAGTCGAACCGCTGCAGCGCCAAAGTGACTTTCCCGGGGTGCAAGCCTGGGACGTGTGTCTGGAGGTCCCGGGCTGCCCGGACGACAAGACCCCCCTCTCGGCCTCAAAGATGGGGTCCAATGGAAAACAGAGCAAGGCGTTTGGCACCATCTTGGCTGCAGGAGTTGCCGGAAGGAGGCGTGCAAGGCGCCATCCAACCGTCTCTGGATCTCTGTACGGTTTTCTCCTGTGATTTTTCTTTTCCCAAAGATATCCTCGCAGGGCAGACCTCGTGCAAAAAAACCCACCTTCTTGACTGTTGCACCCATCCTTGGTTCTCAGCCACACCATGCAAAAATAAATTTATTCATTGCATTTATATCGCAAATTTCCTCCGAGGAACTCACGGTGGTATGCATTGTTCCACCACCCCATTGTATCTTCTCAACAACCCTGCGAGGTAGGCTAGGCCGAGAGGCAAGGACAGGCCACACCCAGTGAGCTTCATAACTGAGTGGGGACTTGTACCCCAGGTACTAATCTGACACTCAAACCTCCAAGCCGCTCTAGTTGGGTGTGACTCACCCTTCCTGCAAACTCTCCGATTCCATAAGCAGCATTCTGCATTCCAGAAAGGTTTTCTTTTTAGTGTATATCCACACACACGGTAGAGTCTTGCCTGTTTGCCTGCATCAGTTGCTGATCTCGGGTGTGTTCCTCGCTGGAAGGAAACCTGCAAAGACCAGAGACTCCTACAGAGACCGATAGTCTCTGTAATTATCCTGCCTCTTTGCATGGAGGGGAGAGTGCCAATGGTCAGGGTGGATGAGAATTGTCGCCCAGCAAAATCAGATTCCCCCAACCCTTCCTCCCTGGATATTTTAATGGTTGAATGAATCCAGCAGCCCATAGAATGGGAATGACTCCATTTATCTCATTGCTTTTATAGAATGATGATGATGATAATAATAATAATAATAATAATAATAATAATAATAATAATAATAATTTATTTATTATATTTACCCCGCCCATCTGGCTGGGTCCCCCCAGCCACTCTGGGTGGCCGCCAACAGATATTAAAATACATTAAAATATAACAGGTTAAAACTTCCCTAAACAGGGCTCCCTTCAGGTATTTTCTGAATGTCAAATAGTTGTTTATCTCTTTGACCTCTGCTGGGAGGGCGTTCCACAGGATGGGCGCCACCACCGAGAAGACCCTCTGCCTGGTTCCCTGTAGCTTTGCTTCTTGCAGTGAGGGAACTGCCAGAAGGCCCTCGGCGCTGGATCTCAGTGTCCGGGCGGAACGATGGGGGTGGAGACGCTCCTTCAGGTATACAGGACCGAGGCCATTTAGGACTTTAAAGGTCAGCACCAACACTTTGAATTGTTCTCGGAAACGTACTGGGAGCCAATGGAGGTCTTTCAAGACCAGTGTTATGTGGTCCCGGTGGCCGCTCCCAGTCCCCAGTCTAGCTGCCACATTCTGGATTAATTGCAGTTTCCGGGTCACCTTCAAAGGTAGCCCCACGTAGAGTGCATTGCAGTAGTCCAAGCGGGAGATAACTAGAGCATGCACCACTCTGGCAAGAGACAGTCTGCGGGCAGGTAGGGTCTTTGCCTGCGCACCAGATGGAGCTGGTAGACAGCCGCCCTGGACACAGAATTGACCTGCACCTCCATGGACAGCTGTGAGTTCAAAATGACTCCCAGGCTGCACACCTGGTCCTTCAGGGGCACAGTTACCCCGTTCAGGACCAGGGAGTCCCCCACACCCGCTAGCAGCCGCTCGCACGTGTGATTTTATTTAAAATGCACCTCTGTGTTATTTGTGGGGCGTAGGAATTCATTCCCCCCCCTTAAAAAAAAATAGTCCAGCCCACCACATGGTCTGAGGGATGGTGGACCGGCCCACGGCTGAAAAAGGTTCCTGACTCCTGTCCTAAGACTTCCTGATTCTCGCTTCTGTTTCGGCAGGTGATCGAGGGAGAACCTTATTACCACCTGAAGCACAGAGGCATTGCACAGATGTCACTGATTCGACACAGGGGCTGGCACATCCGTCTGAAGAAAGAGCCTCTGGTAAGCCTTTACCACCTGTACAGTATATCATTTTCTTTTAATGTATAAAGGTAAAGGGACCCCTGACCATTAGGTCCAGTCGCGGACGACTCTTGGGTTGCGGCGCTCATCTCGCTTTACTGGCCGAGGGAGCCGGCGTACAGCTTCCAGGTCATGTGGCCAGCAGGACTAAGCCACTTCTGGCGAACCAGAGCAGCGCACGGAAACGCTGTTTACCTTCCCACTGGAGCGGTACCTATTTATCTACTTGCACTCTTACGTGCTTTCAAACTGCTAGGTTGGCAGGAGCAGGGACCGAGCAACGGGAGCTCACCCCGTCGCGGGGATTCGAACCGCCGACCTTCTGATTGGCAAGCCCTAGGCTCTGTGGTTTAACCCACAGCGCCACCCGTGTCCCTCTTTTAATGTATAAAGGTAAAGGTAAAGGGACCCCTGACCATTAGGTCCAGTTGTGCCCGACTCTGGGGTTGCGGTGCTCATCTTGCTTTATTGGTTGAGGGAGCTGGCGTACAGCTTCCGGGTCATGTGGCCAGCATGACAAAGCCACTTCTGGCGAACCAGAGCAGCGCATGGAAACGCCGTTTACCTTCCCACCAGAGCGGTACCTATTTATCTACTTGCATTTTGACGTGGTTTCGAACTGCTAGGTGGGCAGGAGCAGGGATCGAGCAACGGGAGCTCACCCCGTCGCAGGGATTTGAACCGCCGACCTTCTGATCAGCAAGCCCTAGGCTCTGTGGTTTAACCCACAGTGCCACCTGGGTCCCACATCTTTTAATGTATAGCCGGCAGTAAATTTCAGGCAGCCCATAAGATCATACTGGCATTATTGGGGTGGCAAGCAAGGAGGGAAAAACACTTTTTAAAATGCCTGTCATTTTGCCTGTAGGTCCCCTGGTTTGAACAGCAGACAGTGAAGAGGCGAGCGAGGAGAACCGTCACAGTCGTCCCCACTGACCCATGGTTTTACAAGCAGTGGTACATAGTGAGTGTCATCAGAAATGGTCTGGGGAACAGGCAAGGATTCGAAGGGTAGGCAAGGAGGTCAGAGAGGCTCTGGGGTTGGTCCGAGAGCTTGCTGGGAGAAATGGGGCAAATATTTTTATTATTGTTTTTATTTTGATTTTATATACTGTGATCTTTTCTGTGAATCACCCCGAGACCTCCTGGTATATGGCGGCATATAAAATCAATAAATAAAATATAAATATAAATAAATAAAGGACTTGATTTAAATCATTTTATTTTATTTTTTACAGAAAGACTCCTTCTTCCTGGGTATACGTAATCTTAATATTTGTAACCAGGGGAAGGTTTCATTTTTGGAATAATAAATTTTCAGTGTGGTTTTTACAGTTATATATATATAAAAAAATGACTGATTTGGTTATACTATTAGAAATTCATAGACGGATGATTATGAAATTATCGTGAGGTTTAATAAGTTAACTGTTTGGACAACTTTTCTGCTGTACTTTATTGGAAGGAGAAGAACAATAATTTCCTTAATAACACTTTAAACAATTTATTTAACGAAAACAATAACATTGTAGCATATGTATTCATGTTTGTTAACTGATGTGGTTAAACAATTGATGCGGGGGGGGGGGGACTTAGACTGAGTTGTAGCACACATGGAAAAACTTAAATCCTTATTTCCTGATGAAAAGCCTTTGGACTATAACGTAACTTAAATAGAAAACTATCTTTGGAAAGGTTTTTCCTCGAAAAGCATTTTATTTTAAAAATCCAATTAAAAAAAACAAACAAACATCTGATTTAAATTTTAAAAATCCGATTATTATTTTTTAATCATTGATTTTTATCCACCCTGCTCCTTTGAAAAGACGGGTTGAGAGAGCAAAGCTGACCTCATTTCCTGCCGTCTTTTGCACTCTTCCGTTTCAGAACAGCGATGTGTTTCCAGACCTCAACGTTCTCACAGCCTGGAGCCAGGGCTATACGGGCTCGGGGGTGGTGGTGAGCATCTTGGATGATGGTATCGAGAAGGACCACCCCGACCTCATAGGAAACTACGTAGGTAGAATCGGGGGTCTCTTGTCTAGGGGTGGGGAGAAACAGAGTTCAGCTCATATAAAATATGAGAACAACACGAGAACAGGGCCTTTTCTGCAGTGGCTCCCCGTTTGTGGAATGCTCTCCCCAGGGTGGTTTGCCTGGAGCCTTCCTTATACACCTTTTGGCACCAAGCAAAAACGTTCCTCTACAACCAGGCTTCGGCTGATTAACACCCTTTTAAATGTGTTTGTGGGTTTGGGTGATATATTTTTTTGTTCTTGTTTTTATCGTGCGCTTTCTGTTTTTATATTGCATTTTCATGTTGTGAACCTCCCTGAGAGCTGTGGATGAATATAAGGGATATAAATTTAACGGAATCCTTTGACATTCACATTGCTCTCGTGTGTTAGCAATAAAATTCTCCGGTCGAGTGATGTGCACAGAAAGGAAGTACTGGGGGGAAGTGAACAGATCAATGAATATATAAGTGGAAATACTCAGTGTTAGATAACAACGATATATCATTTTCATATAATTTTCTCTTAAAGCATTGTTGTTGTTGTTTAGTCGTTTAGTCGTGTCCGACTCTTCGTGACCCCATAGACCAGAGCACGCCAGGCACTCCTGTCTTCCACTGCCTATCTATCTATCTATCTATCTATCTATCTATCTATCTATCTATCTGCCTGTTGTTGTTGTTGTTGTTGTTTAGTCGTGTCCGCCTCTTCGTGACCCCCTGGACAAGAGCAGGCACTCCTGTCTTCCCCTGCCTCCCGCAGTTTGGCCAGACTCATGTTGGCCACCTCGAGAACACTGTCCCACCATCTCGTCCTCTGCCGTCCCCTTCTCCTTGTGCCCTCCATCTTTCCCAACATCAGGGCCTTTTCCAGGGAGTCTTCTCTTCTCATGAGGTGGCCAAAGTCTTGGAGCCTCAGCTTCAGGATCTGTCCTTCCAGTGAGCACTCAGGGCTGATTTCCTTCAGAATGGAGAGGTTTGATCTTCTTGCAGTCCATGGGACTCTCAAGAGTCTCCTCCAGCACCAGAATTCAAAAGCATCCATTCTTCGGCAATCAGCCTTCTTTATGGTCCAACTCTCACTTCCATACATCGCTACTGGGTCTTAAAGTATAACATGCTCATAGCTGTCAACCCTCCCTTTTTTTGCGGTAAACTCCCTTATTCCAATGCCATTTCCCGCTGCTATCCCGGATTGTTGATATTCCTTAAATTTCCTGGATTTTAAAGGAAGCAGCTCCTCTCCCTCCCTGCCGGCCAGGGAGGCTCCTCAGCTGCATTGCTGGGCTGCCAATAAGGAGTCTGAGACCGACTGGGGGCGGAGCTTGCATGCCTTGTGCAGCCAGACCCTCACGCCCAACCAGACAGACAGCCTGCCTGCCGTCTGTGCGCTCGCTCTTTCGCTCACCCATTGGCGCGCAGCCTCTGGAGCGCAGGGTGGCGAGGCTACTTGGTGCCAATGCACCGCCCTGGCGACATCTCTTATTTTCAAATCCGAAAGTTTGGAAAAATCCCCTATTTTCAAATCCGAAAGTTGACAGCTATGAACATGCTGTAAATTTTATATCCATATTCCACTCTCACCGGACTATTAACTGGTTTTGCTTCTTGTTTCTTGGGAATTGGAGCTTCATTGATCTTGGCTTTTTCTTTTAGGACCCTGAGGCCAGTTACGACTTCAATGACGATGACCCTGAACCGCAGCCTCGATACAATGCTTGGGATGAGAATCGGTGAGTTTATTCTTCTGCCAGAGTCTTGTGGCATAAAGTCAGATATGTTTTGGACCGGCAGGCAAGGGCCATCCATCTTGGATTGGCCGCAACCGGACTGAGGAACAGGGAGGAATTATTTGAAAAAGATTGGCTCAAGATTGCAGTGTTTGAGCTAGGGGAGGGTCTATGTCAACACCTGAACAATGAGGAGCATGTCAGCAACTGGCAGAAAACAATGGCCAAAAAAGCCACCTCTATTGGTCTGTCACACACCCAACTCTACTGCCTGGGTTATGAAGGTGCCCTAAAGACTTTAAAGCAAAGACTCTGGGACATTACACACAGTGACTTGCGACATCGATCACACGCAGTCTGCAGTCCGCTGGCAGTTGGAGTACAATATGGGCATGCCTTTAAGTTAACATCTTATATTAAAAATCTGACAGTTCCAAATTACCGAAGGCTATTTACAAAAGCCAGACTTAACGTCTTTCCTTCTGCAGTGTTGGATGGCAGATTGAGAGGAGTTCCATACCAGGACAGACTATGCTCGTGTGCCCAAGACATTGACTCTATAAAACTGTGTGAAATTCGAGCAAGCCAGGGCTGAACTGATTTTACCCTTGCTAGTACCTTTCCCGGGAAAATCAGAGGCTTACTATGTCAGGTTCCTACTGGAAGACCAGACAAATGCCAGAACATTAGCAGTGGCGAAGTTTCTATCGGTGGTTGCAAGAACCAATGATCCCTATTCCTAAGCCTGAACAAAATGCTTGTGTAACCTGAAGGCGGGCTGTCGAAATTGTGTATTGTCTCTGGACCGTAATAAAGATTTGATGATTTGATGAAAAAGATTATTCCAACCCAAAATTCGCTACAGTGGTACCTTGGTTCTCAAACTTAATCCGTTCTGGAAGTCCGTTCCAAAACCAAAGCGTTCCAAAACCAAGGCACGCTTTCCCATAGAAAGCAATGCAAAACGGATTAATCCATTCCAGACTTTTAAAAACAACCCCTAAAACAGCAATTGAACATGAATTTTACTATCTAACGAGACCATTGATCCATAAAATGAAAGCAATAATCAATGTAATGTACTGTAAAATTAATAAGACAGTATTGTAGATTATAAAAATTAAAATTATTTTTTTTCCTTACCTGCACTGATGATAGTCACTGTTTGGATGGGGGGCTTTTATCCATTTCCGCAGTCACACGGTCAATCAATCGGTAGCTGAACTGGGTTTCACACAGTCACAAAAACAAATGAACCGAAAAAGCCTCAAAAACAAAAACACAATATAAATAGCAAAAACAAAAGCGCCAAACTTAATCCGTTCCGAAAGTCCGTTTGACTTTCGAAATGTTCGAAAACCAAGGTGCAGCTTCTGATCGGACGTCCGGCTTCCCAAAAATGTACGAAAACTGGAACACTTACTTCCGGGATTTTGGCGTTTGGGAACATAGGTGTTTGAGTACCAAGGCGTTTGAGAACCAAGGTACCAGTGTACTCTACATTTCCTCATCAGTTTGCAATTAAAAAAAAAAGTCACCATGAAAATCCACCAGCATTTTAGTGTGAATTTCCCTTAATGTACATGTTTGTATGCTGTTTCGCCTTCGTGAGTTTTCCGCAGCTATTTCCCATAATACTATGGAGAGGGGACCCAGGTGGCGCTGTGGGTTAAACCACAGAGCCTAGGGCTTGCTGATCAGAAGGTCGGCGGTTCGAATCCCTGCGACGGGGTGAGCTCCCGTTGCTCGGTCCCTGCTCCTGCCCACCTAGCAGTTCGAAAGCATGTCAAAGTGCAAGGAGATAAATAGGTACCGCTCCGGCGGGAAGGTAAACGGCGTTTCCGTGCGCTGCTCTGGTTCGCCAGAAGCGGCTTAGTCCTGCTGGCCACATGACCCGGAAGCTGTACGCCGGCTCCCTCGTCCAATAAAGCGAGATGAGCGCCGCAACCCCAGAGTCGGACACGACTGGACCAAATGGTCAGGGGTCCCTTTACCTTTACTATGCACAATATTTTCAGGCACAGCTCCTAAGAGGTGCGTATTTCTGATCCATCCATTGGCTGATCTGCCCTATTGCAGGGAAGATTTGCAGGTAAATCATATGCGGAACGAGTCTGCCCCTGTGGCCTGCTGGAGGTAGTATCTGTCTCTCACGTTTTACTACGTTGTCGTTTTTACAACGACATACGTCGGGTTTTCATCTCTCCGGTTATACAAAATTCCTCAAATGAATTCCTATGTCTCAAACGCCTTGGAGAAGACACGGACCCTGAGATTACGCTGAAAGTAGCCAAATACTGTGCAGCAGCCATAAAGCTCAGAGAACAAGTGGTGTCACCGATATGAATAGGCCCCAAATGGCAATTTTTAGGCCATATTTCAGTGCCACAATTTTAATTCATATATTTTAAACGTTGCTGTATACATATGTGTACTATTGTTGTTATGTAAATTTTAATGTATTATTTTTGTATTATCACATATAATAAAGTGCAAGTGTCTCTGCGTCCAGTCCCTGTGTCCCTGGGATTGCGCTACTGCGCATGTGCCCCACGGACAGCCGTTGGGACTTGGAGCGCAGAGACTTCGGGCGGCCGGGCTCAGCTCTGCGCGTGTCCCCGATGTTGCTAGGGCAACAGGGACGCTATGCGCAGAGCTGGCTACGTCATGTGGCTCTCGCGTTGTTAGAAAAAAAAACAAGATAAGCGAGAGCCGCTCAGTCAGCTATGCGCATAGCGTCCCTGTTGCCCTAGCGCCCGTTCTAGCGCCCGTTAATTTAATGGGCATAAGTTACTAGTTGATCTAATAAGCTGGTCTGTGACCGTAAGAATAAATTCATTCATCCATTGGCTGGAGAAACGCACTGCAGAACTCAGAGAAGTGCGAATTTCAAAAGGCTGCAGTGTTTTAGTTTGTGAGTTGCTTTGGAGCGTTGCATTTTTTTGTAGGTTTGTCTTTAAACGCGGAACAGAACTGGACCGCTCCCCTGTCTTTAACCACTGTTTGTGTCTTTTAATCGCAGGCACGGGACTCGCTGCGCTGGGGAGGTGGCCGCCATGGCTGACAACGACGTTTGCGGAGCCGGCATCGCTTACGGGGCAAAGATTGGGGGTAAGTGAGCCCTTGTTTCTGGGATGGCTTGGGGAAAGGGAGGGTGTCTGGGGTTTGGGGTCAGTTGCAAGAGGATGGCTGTGGAAGAAACAGCCCAGGTCCCCTCCCCAGGAGGATGCTACAAGGAAGGGGCCAAAATATTCCAGATTATATGACTGGCCTTTTTGGCTCAAGCACCCCACACCTTTATAATAATAATAATAATAATAATAATAATAATAATAATAATAATAATTTATTATTTATTATTTATACCCCGCCCATCTGGCTGGGCTTCCCCAGCCACTCTGGGCGGCCTCCAACAAAATAATAAAATACAATAATCCATCAAACGTTAAAAGCTTCCCTAAACAGGGCTGCCTTCAGATGTCTTCTAAAAGTCTGGTAGTTGTTTTTCTCTTTGACATCTGGCGGGAGGGCGTTCCACAGGGCGGGCGCCACCACCGAGAAGGCCCTCTGCCTGGTTCCCTGCAACTTGGCTTCTCGCAGAGAGGGAACCACCAGAAGGCCCTCGGCGCTGGACCTGTCGACAGACAGACCGCCCACAAACACTACTGGGACAAAGAACCTCATAGACTAAAATAGTAGTAATAAACAGTTGTAGAAATGAAGACAAAAACGGGAGGGGCAAATGGAGAACACATAGACTGAACTTCAACGAGATAAGGTGTAAGTAAACATACACTTTCTCTTTCATACTGTATCTTACTTTTGCATTTCACCAAATCAGCCACAGCAAGGCGTGGCCGGGTCAGCTAGTTGATTTATAGATATCAGCAACTTGGTATTAATGTAGCTCCTTTGTATACGTAGCCGTGAATTTTTTTGGGGAAATATTTCTGTTTGTCTGTTGTGCTTCAGGTTTAAGATATATATATACCGTATTTAAAGATATTAAGCTGTATGGAAAATAAATAAACATATAGGTATAAATAAAATAATGGAGACTGCGGCCTGGGAAAATTGACAGAGCATCCCACCCTTTTTTTCCCGCTCTCAGGGGTGAGGATGTTAGATGGCACCGTGACGGACATTGTCGAGGCTCAGTCCTTGAGTTTCCACCCTCAGCACATTGATATCTACAGTGCTAGTTGGGGCCCAGAAGATGATGGGAAAACGGTGGACGGTCCCGGCATCCTGGCCACAGAAGCCTTCCGCAAGGGCATAATTAATGTAAGATTTCGCATCCGCCCAAACGGTCCCCGGCAAATTGTTTCCAGCGTTCGGAATGCTGCAAGCTGCTGGGCTGAAGTATAGCCTCTCGGGCTTGCCAATCGGAAGGTCGGCGGTTCGAATCCCCGCGACGGGGTGAGCTCCCGTTGCTCTGTCCCAGCTCCTGCCAACCTAGCAGTTCGAAAGCACGTCAAAAGTGCAAGTAGATAAATAGGTACCGCTCCGGCGGGAAGGTAAACGGCGTTTCCGTGCGCTGCTCTGGTTTCGCCAGAAGCGGCTTAGTCCTGCTGGCCACATGACCTGGAAAAACTGCGGACAAACGCCGGCTCCCTCGGCCTGTGAAGCAAGATGAGCGCCGCAAACCCAGAGTCGTCTGCAACTGGACCTAATGTCAGGGGTCCCTTTACCTTTACTTTTTTTTATTGTTGAATTCTTGGTTAAAAAAATCTGAAATTTAATATTAAAAAGTCTATTTATCTATGCATGAAACAAACAAACAAAAAAATTCTTTCCAGTAGCACCTCTTAGAGACCAACTAAGTTTGTTATTGGTATGAGCTTTCGTGTGCATGCTACAGGCTACTAATCAAAGGTATCTGAAGAAGTGTGCATGCACACGAAAGCTCATACCAATAACAAACTTAAAAGTAAAGGTAAAGGGACCCCTGACCATTAGGTCCAGTTGCAGACGACTCTGGGTTTGCGGCACTCATCTCGCTTCATTGGCCGAGGGAGCCGGCATACAGCTTCCGGGTCATGTGGCCAGCAGGACTAAGCCGCTTCTGGCGAACCAGAGCAGCGCACAGAAACGCCGTTTACCTTCCCGCCGGAGCGGTACCTATTTATCTACTTGCACTTTGACGTGCTTTCGAACTGCTAGGTTGGCAGGAGCTGGGACCGAGCAACGGGAGCTCACCCCGTCGCGGGGATTCGAACCGCCGACCTTCCGATCAGCAAGCCCTAGGCTCTGTGGTTTAACCCACAGGGATTCGAACCGCCAACCTTCTGATTGGCAAGCCCTAGGCTCTGTGGTTTAACCCACAGCGCCACCTGGTCTCTAAGGTGCTACTGGAAGGAATTTCTTTTATTTTGTTTCGACTATGGCAGACCAACACGGCTACCTACCTGTAACTTTTCTATGCATATCTACATACAGCAAATGGAACCAGCAGAATGATGCAGATTTATGGAATTATTTCCCCCCCGACAGATTTCCTCCTTCTGTTTTCAGGGCCGCCGGGGGCTGGGCTCCCTCTTCGTCTGGGCCTCGGGGAATGGCGGCCTCCGCGGCGACAACTGCAACTGCGACGGCTACACCAACAGCATCTACACATTGTCGGTGGGCAGCACGACCGAGAGGGGCAGGGTGCCCTGGTACAACGAGCCCTGCGCCTCGACCCTCACCACCACCTACAGCAGCGGGGCGAAAGGGGAGCGGCAGATTGTGAGATGCCTTTTTGCTTGCGGGTCTCTTGACTAGGGCGGGCGGGGGGTGCAATTGGAGGGCAGGCAAGGGATCCAGCCAATCTCACGCATGCGCCGTCTGGTACAAAGGCTGTTTTTAGAATACATACATCTTCTTTGGTGATCCCTCGTAGACAAGTAAGATTGCCTTCCATAAACTGAGAGCAGTACATGTGAAAAGGATCTAGGAGTCTTGGTAGACCACAAACTTGACATGGCTAATACCCCAGAGGACAGGATCACACTTCAAAATGACCTTAACAGATTAGAGAATTGGGCCAAAGCAAACAAGATGAATTTTAACAGGGAGAAATGTAAAGTACTACACTTTTGCAAAGAAAATGAAAGGCACAAATACAGGATGGGTGACACCTGGCTTGAGAGCAGTACATGTGAAAAGGATCTAGGAGTCTTGGTAGACCACAAACTTGACATGAGTCAACAGTGTGATGCAGCAGATCAAAAAGCCCATGCAATTCTGGGCTGCATCCATAGGAGTATAGCATCTAGATCAAGGGAAGGAATAGTCCCACTGTATTCCGCTCTGGTCAGACCTCACCTGGAATACTGTGTCCAGTTCTGGGCACCACAGTTCAAGAAGGATACTGACAAGCTGGAACGTGTCCAGAGGAGGGCAACCAAAATGGTCCAAGGCCTGGAAACGATGCCTTATGAGGAATGGCTTAGGGAGCTGGGTATGTTTAGCCTGGAGAAGAGAAGGTTCAGGGGTGATAGGATAGCCATGTTCAAATATATACAAGGATGTCATATAGAGGAGGGAGAAAGGTTGTTTTCTGCTGCTCCAGAGAAGCGGACACAGAGCAATGGATTCAAACTACAAGAAAGAAGATTCCACCTAAACATTAGGAAGAACTTCCTGACAGTAAGAGCTGTTGGACAGTGGAATGTGCTGCCAAGGAGTGTGGTAGAGTCTCCTTCTTTGGAGGTCTTTAAGCAGAGGCTTGACAGCCACCTGTCAGGAATGCTTGGATGGTGTTTCCTGCTTGGTAGGGGGTTGGACTGGATGGCCCTTGGGGTCTCTTCCAACTCTAGGATTCTAGGATTCTCAATCCCTTGAAAATGGAAGACTGGGGCAGATAAAAAGCTTCATCAATAATTTGGTCCTGGATAAATTAACATTTTAACTGAGCCTCTATCTTTTTGATAGATCCTGTACTATTTCGGACCTGTGGTACATACCTTGCACATGAACATTCGTTTTATTGACGGCAACTTAGACGGGAGGCTGGCTAAGGAATCTGTGCAGACTGTGCTTTTTATTTTATTTTTAGTGATGCTCTTTCCCCTCTCAGGTGACCACAGACCTGCGCCACACCTGCACCAGCGGCCACACGGGAACGTCTGCTTCCGCCCCCCTCGCGGCCGGCATGATTTCGCTCGCTTTGGAAGCCAAGTAAGAAGGGAGGAGAGTCGGCTAACCTTCTTGGGCTCCAAGGGCCCCACCGCAAATCCTCCGGAGGGGATGGGGCAGTTTGAGAGTGCTGCGGACCTCTTTATCTACTTGCACTTTGACGTGCTTTCGAACTGCTAGGTTGGCAGGAGCAGGGACCGAGCAACGGGAGCTCACCCCGTCGCGGGGATTCGAACCGCCGACCTTCTGATCGGCAAGGCCTAGGCTCTGTGGTTCAACCCACAGCGCCACCCGCATCCAAATAATTTGGACCCCCCCAAATAAGGCTCATCTAGTCCAACCCGCCAGATCCGTTTGCTGAAGGTATTTAAAAGCAGACTCTTCCTTAAATTTCTGGGAGGTGTTTCTGCATCTGCGCACCGCCCGGAAATCTTTTGACGAAGGACGGTACGTAAATTTGATCAATGATAACAAATAAAACGAGAGGCATCAGCCTGCCTTCTCAGCTTGGTTGATAGCAGAGCATGGTGCTGATAACGCCACAGTCGGGGGCTCGATCTCCATACAGCAGGGGTGGCCAACTCCTAAGAGACTGTGATCTACTTACAGAGTTAAAAACTGGCAGTGATCTACCCCCTTTTTGGGGGTTCAGGTCAAAGTTGTTGAGCTTTTTTGGGGAGGAGGAAAGCCCCGTTTTTTAGGCATTCAGGTCAAAGTTGTTGTTGAGCTTTTTTTAGGGAGAAGGAAACATAGCTGTCAACTTTCGGATTTGAAAATAAGGGATGCCGCCAGGGCGGTGCAATGGCACCAAGTAGCCTCGCCACCCTGCGCTCCAGAGGCTGCGCGCGAACGGGTGAGCGAAAGAGCGAGCGCGTAGACGGCAGGCAGGCTGTCTGTCTGGTTGGGCGTGAGGGTCTGGCTGCACAAGGCATGCAAGCTCCGCCCCCAGTCGGTCTCAGACTCCTTATTGGCAGCCGAGCAACGCAGCTGAGGAGCCTCCCTGGCCGGCAGGGAGGGAGAGGAGCTGCTTCCTTGGAAATCCGGGGAATCTAAGGGATATCAACAATCCGGGGAAACGGCATTGGAATAAGGGAGTTTCCCACCCAAAAAAGGGAGGGTTGACAGCTATGGGGGTGCAGGGCAAAAAAATTGAGCTTTTTTTAGGGGAGCCAAAGTTGTTGAGCTTCTTTGGGGGAGCCAGTGATCGTCCAGTGATCTACCACTAATGTCCAGTGATCTACCGGTAGATCATGATCTACCTGTTGGACTTGCCTGCCATACAGCCACCTGCACATTCCTGCATTGCAACTCTTTTGTGTTTCTCACGCCCTTCTCCGTCTTTGTAGCCCAGCCCTGACCTGGCGTGACATGCAGCACCTCGTCGTGAGAGCCTCCAGGCCAGCCCACCTCCAGGCAGACGACTGGGCTACGAACGGCGTGGGGCGCAAAGGTGAGACTGTGGAGAGCTGGGGTCGAGGCCACACCTGGAAGGCTGCCACATCTGGAGTGCTGCAGGCCCCCCCTCCTCTGTCTTTGCAAGTCTCCAATTCAGCGTTTCCCAAACTTGGACCACAACTCCCATCCTCCCTAGCTAGCAGGACCAGTGGTCAGGGATGATGGGAACTGTAGTCCAAAAACAGCTGGAAAGAGACCCAAGTTTGGGAAATCGTGGAGGAAGCAATCTGTGAGCTCCTAAAGCTCTGGCCAAGGCAAATTCCTAATTGTCTCCAGTCTGGTATACACTGTGTGAGGGGCCATAATTTTGGAAGCAGAATGTCCTGAGTTCAAATCTCTGGAATTGCCTGCTTTCCAAAGGTATCAGGTTCCAGGTTCCATCTTTGCCTGAGAACTGCAGGAGACACAGGCAATCAGAGGAGAGCAGCCTTCCCCAAACATTACAGAACTATGACTCCCATCTGTCCCCACCAGCTAAGCCAAGGGTCAGGGACGATGGGATTTGTAGTCCAAGTTTGGGGAAACACTGCTCTAATTCCTCCGAGGGAGCAGGATCTCACCATTGTTTTTCTTGTTTCTCTCCCCTCCTTTCAGTGAGTCACTATTACGGATACGGGCTCTTAGACGCTGGACGCCTGGTGGATCTGGCCAAGAGGTGGAATACGACTGGGCCCCAGAGGAGATGCTCCATCAGAATTGTCTACAAGCCATTGTAAGGGACGGAGGGCCTTCTTGGTGGTGGTGCCCTCCCTGTGGAACGCCCTTCCACCAGATGTCAAGGAAATAAACAGCTATCTGACTTTTAGAAGGCACCTGAAGGCAGCCCTGTTTAGGGGAGTTTTTAATGTCTGATGTTTTATTGTGTTTTTAATATTCTGTTGGGAGCTGCCCAGAGTGGCTGGGGAAACCATTATTATTATTATTATTATTATTATTATTATTATTATTACCGGTATATACATAGCTGTCAACTTTTCCCTTTTTTTTTTTGCGGGAAATCCCCTTATTCCGAATAGGATTCCTCGCGAGAAAAGGGAAAGGTTGACAGCTATGGGTATATACCCTCCAAGCAGTTTTGTGCTTAAGAGATCTTGAGAGTTGAGGCTGTTACTTGCAACTGGATTTGACCACAGCGAGGGATGAGGGGAACAGAGTTTAGGCTTACACAGGAAGAACCACTTTGGGGACAGGTGGCAATGTATCCCAAAGTTTTCATAGAATCCTAGAGTTGGAAGAGACCCCAAGGGCCATCCAGTCCAACCCCCTGCCAAGAAGGAAACACCATCCAAGCATTCCTGACAGGTGGCTGTCAAGCCTCTGCTTAAAGACCTCCAAAGAAGGAGACTCCACCACACTCCTTGGCAGCAAATTCCACTGTCGAACAGCTCTTACTGTCAGGAAGTTCTTCCTAATGTTTAGGTGGAATCTTCTTTCTTGTAGTTTGAATCCATTGCTCCGTGTCCGCTTCTCTGGAGCAGCAGAAAACAACCTTTCTCCCTCCTCTATATGACATCCTTTTATATATTTGAACATGGCTATCATATCACCCCTGAACCTTCTCTTCTCCAGGCTAAACATACCCAGCTCCCTAAGCCGTTCCTCACGCATGCATACACAAGACACAAACCTACACACGGCAAGAGCCCCAAAACTCAACAACTGGATATAAATAATGATTTTAAAAAATCGATTTTTTTTAAAAAAAAAATTTAAATCAGATTTTTAAAACAAAACGCTCCTGGAGGAAAAACCTCTCCAAAGATAATTTCTCTATTTAATTTTGTTCATGTTGTACATGAAGAGGGGCTCCAGACAGGCCTCATTAATAATAATAATAATAATAATAATAATAATAATTTATTTATATAGGTTGGCAGGAGCAGGGACCGAGCAACGGGAGCTCACCCCGTCACGGGGATTCGAACCGCCGACCTTCTGATCGGCAGGCCCTAGGCTCTGTGGTTTAACCCACAGCGCCACCCGCGTCCTTTCGATATCTTTTAGATGTTGACAGATTACAGTGGAACCTCGGGTTGCGGACGTAATCCGTGATGGAGCCACATCCACAACCCGCAGCGTTCGTAACCTGCAGTGCCGCGTCTGCGCATGCGCGTGATGCGATTTGGCGCGCCTGCGCGGGCAGCGAAACCCAGAAGTAACCCTTTCCGGTACTGCCGGGTTTCCCACGGTCCGCAACCTGAAAACATGTAACTCGGAGCGTTTTGTAACCCAAGGTACCACTGTAGACTGTTTGCTTTGGTAAGGTTGAAATCCAAAGGTACCTCCTCCTGAAAGGGGCCGGATGTGTTCAAATAACTCCGCCTCTTCTTCCTCTCCCTCTCCTTTGGCTTTCTGGCAGGCTGATCGGTTCAAGGCTCTCGGTGGCTAAGAACATTACCTCCTCCTCCTGCCTGGGGAACGACCAGAGCATCCGCTCCCTGGAGCACGTGCAGGTCCAGCTCTCTCTCCACTACAGCCGCCGAGGAGATTTAGCCATCTCTCTGAGCAGCCCCATGGGGACCAAATCCACTCTGGTGGCTGTCAGGTAAGCCCGAGCGATATATTGATAAAAACATAAAGGTAAAGGGACCCCTGACCGTTAGGTCCAGTCGCGGACGACTCTGGGGTTGCGGCGCTCATCTCGCTTTACTGGCCGAGGGAGCCGGCGTACAGCTTCCGGGTCATGTGGCCAGCAGGACTAAGCCGCTTCTGGCGAACCAGAGCAGCGCACAGAAACGCCGTTTACCTTCCCGCTGGAGCGGTACCTATTTATCTACTTGCACTTTGACGTGCTTTCGAACTGCTAGGTTGGCAGGAGCAGGGACCGAGCAATGGGAGCTCACTCTGTCGCGGGGATTCGAACCGCTGACCTTCTGATCGGCAAGCCCTAGGCTCTGTGGTTTAGACCACAGTGCCCAAACCAAAGTCCATATCGTGATGTTGGCTTCATCGATTCTGACTGGGATATATTTCGCGAATCATGATGGGCGATATTTTGCCCCAAAACCGGTTTCAAGCCCGTGTTACGATATTAATCATTATAAATTTCCCCCAAATAAAATACAGTTAGTCAAACATTTCCCAATACCTTGGTTTAAGAACAGCTTAGTTTATGAACAACTTGGATTAAGAGCGCTGCAAACCCGGAAGTAGGTGTTTTGGTTTGTGAGCTTTGCCTTGGAATAAGAACATGTTCCGCTTCCTGTTGAGTGTGTTCTATTTTTAAAAGAAGTCCCCCATTGCTGTGGGAAAGCACAGCTTGGTTTAAGAACGCTTTGGTTTAAGAACAGACTTCTGGAACGGATTAAGTAAGTTCTTAAACCAAGGTAAAGGTAAAGGGACCCCTGACCATTAGGTCCAGTCGCAGATGACTCTGGGGTTGCTGCGCTCATCTCGCTTTATTGGCCGAGGGAGCCGGCGTCCAGCTTCCGGGTCATGTGGCCAGCAGGACTAAGCCACTTATGGAGAACCAGAGCAGCGCACGGAAACGCCGTTTACCTTCCCGCCGGAGCGGTACCTATTTATTGCTTCTCCAGGCTGAACACCCCCAAGTCCTTCAACCATTCCTCCTAAGGCTTGGTTTCCAGAGCCTCGATCCTAGTGGTCCATAGCTGTCAACCCTCCCTTTTTTTGCGGGAAACTCCCTTATTCCAGCGCCGTTTCCCGCTGCTATCCCGGATTGTTGATATCCCTTCAATTCCCCAGATTTCAAAGGAAGCAGCTCCTCTCCCTCCCTGCCGGCCAGGGAGGCTCCTCAATTGCATTGCTCGGCTGCCAATCAGGAGTCTGAGACCGACTGGGGGCGGAGCTTGCATGCCTTGTGCAGCCAGACCCTCACGCCCAACCAGACAGCCAGCCTGCCTGCCGTCTACGCGCTCGCTCTTTCGCTCACCCGTTGGCGCGCAGCCTCTGGAGCGCAGGGTGGCGAGGCTACTTGGTGCCATTGCAGCGCCCTCGCGGCATCCCTTATTTTCAAATCCGAAAGTTTGAAAAAATCCCTTATTTTCAGATCCGAAAGTTGACAGCTATGCAGGGGTCACCTTCCAGCTTGTCGACATCCTTCTTAAACTGGGGTGCCCAGAACCGCACGCACGACTGCAGGCGGGGCCAGATCAAAACAGAATATAATCAACCTTGTTTTGTAATTCTGTGGATGCGGCCCAGAAAGACCATTAGCTTTATTTGCTGCTGCATCACACCGTCGGTTCATGTTAAACTCGTGCACGATGGTGAGGCCTTGTGGTTTCCCTCTTTTGCACGCCAGGCCTCATGACACCAGCCGCGAGGGGTACAGGGACTGGTCTTTCATGTCCACACACTATTGGGACGAAAATCCGTGGGGCGTCTGGTCCCTTCTGCTGGAGAACAGAGGTGATGCGTACAACACGGGGTCCCTCGACAGCTTTGTGTTAAAACTGTACGGGACAGAGGAAGATATGAGGGCGAGACCAGCCGCAGCCTCGATGGTGGGCAGCTGTGCTATGCGAAGCGCAGATGGCACATGCCTGGGTAAGTTGCATCCATCCCTCCTTACCCCTGCTGGCAAGCCGCGGGGCCTGCGGAACTCCTTGCCACTGGATTCCAGCAACAAAAGAAATGGACTGTTGGAATTTTTTGGGGGGGGGGCCTCTTTTAGTTTGGTGGGAGGGACCATTAATCTCCTGCACCCCCAGGCAGACTTTGGTAGGTGATTGACAGGTGGGGGAGTCCGAACCGTCTGGTCACGCTGGACCCATGCGCGTCGACGTCTTTCCCGCCAGGAACTTCAGCGCCCAGCGGGTGCAGGCGGCGATCAGACTTTGGAAAGCTGGCGCCGCCGGATCAAGTGCATCAAATTTGCCGCGGGAGTTCTGGGTTTGGAACAAGAGCGCGACGAATAACACAGTAAAATCCAAGCTGCGAAACCTCCGCTGCTTTTCACGCCGTTGTCTCTCGAGACGGGCGGATGCCAGCAATTCTGAATACCTCGGAATCCGATCTGGAAGTCCGTACGACTTCCAAAATGTTCGAAACCAAGCCACGGCTTCCGATTGGCTGCGGAAGCCGGTTTGGGTTCCAAAGAACATTAGCAAACCAGAACACTCGCTTCCGGGTTTGCAGTGTTCGGGAGCTAAAACGTTTGAGTCTAAAATACCCGTGAAGACTTGACACTTTCCCCAAAAAATCCTGGGCACTGTAGTGTGCCCCTCACAGAGCTCCATTTCCCAGCACCCTTTGCAAACTACAGTTCCCAGAATTCTTTGGGGGAAAGTAGACAGACTGAGCATGCTCAGCTGCCACAGAAGAATGCCTGTTGGAGGAGGTGGGGGTGGAAAAGGGGAGGTGAAATGGAGCCTCTTGGAAGGGGCCTGGCAGGCTGGCCGGCATCCTAGACCAGGGGTCGGCAACCCGCGGCTCCGGAGCCGCACGTGGCTCTCTTACACCTTTGCCGCGGCTCCGGGCGCTGTACTGGCTGCGAAGGAGCGAATCAGAGAGGGGGAGGGAAAGGCTCTAAGTACCCCGGCGCTGACTTGCCTCTCTTGCTGCCTTAGTGATCAGCAGCCAAAAAAGGAAAAAAAAAGCTCAACAACGTCTTTCTCCCCCTCCCAAAATCTCAATGACAATGGGCAATTGCAGGGAGAACTCCTTCCGACACACAGCTGGTCACTGTGTGTGTGTGTGTGTGTGTGTTGCACGGACTGTTTCCCCCTCCCTCATGCCGACGGGATTCATCGTTGCAAGGGAGCTTGGGAAATTGAGTTCCCTGGCATGTAGTTCCTTTGCGAGGGCTGAGGATCCTGAGAAACTTCTTCAGTAATCAAAGAATTCAGGATTTAGTGTGCTCTTGCTAAAGTTTCCAGTGCTACTGCTTACAAAATTAATTAAAATGAATAAATCAGCACAAGAAGAACCATTTTTTTTTCACTCCTAAACTGACAAGCTGTTTCTCTGCAAGGAAGGGGAGGCTCTGCCTGAGTGCTAGATGATGGGCCATTTCCCTCACAAAGGGAATATCATTCCACTTTAATTTGTGGATTTGGCCCGGGCTAGAACAAAGGATAGTCCTTAGCTCTACATTAGTCTGGCCTGGCCAGGGCAGGAAACCAGTTTTGCAGAAATGTGTGTCTGGGAGGGGTCAAGGAGAGATGGCACAGGTGTGAGAATTCTCAGGTTACCTCCTCTGACTCTCCCTATTTGTGATGTAGTTCTGATGTATCTGTGATGTAGGATGATGTGTCTGGGGGTGGACTGGACTCCAAGGGGGGGATTTCAAAAGTCTATATAGGAGCTTGCACACCATTGCTGGGGGTTCCTCCTCCATTTTTGACAGCTGACTGCACGATCCTGTATATATAGCATTAAGGTAAGAAACAATATATGCAGTGTTATATTTGTTTTAAATGTCGCAATGGTTTTGCGGCTCCTAGGTTTTGTTTTTTCTTCGGAAACGGGTCCAAGTGGCTCTTTTTGTCTTAAAGGTTGCAGACCCCTGTCCTAGACCATGGATCTAGGATGAGAGCCAGTGTGGTGTAGTGGTTAAGAGCGGTGGACTCGTAATCTGGTGAACCAGGTTCTATTCCCTGCTCCTCCACATGCAGCTGCTGGGTGACCTTGGGCTAGTCCCACTTCTCTGAAGTCTCTCAGCCCCACTCACCTCACAGAGTGTTTGTTGTGGGGCAGGAAGGGAAAGGAGAATGTTAGCCGCTTTGAGACTCCTTCGGGTAGTGATAAAGCCGGATATCAAATCCAAACTCTTCTTCTCTTTCTCTTCTCAGAATGCCACGGCCCCTTCTACGTTTCCAGGGCCGCCGATGCGTCTCCTACTGCCCCCCCAGATATTACGCCCTCTCCCGGCCCTCCCTGGCTCCCGACGGGACACCCCGCCCCGCCCGGTCCTGCGCCGCCTGCCACCCGTCCTGCTACACCTGCCGCGGAGGCACAGCGAACAACTGCACCGCCTGCCCGCCTTCAGCAGCTTCCAAGCGGCCGCCCACCGCTGTCTGCAGCACCCGTTCTACACGTCCCGCGGGGGGGAGGTGGCCCGGGGGCCCGGGCACTTCCCCCCCCTGCTCGCGGTGGCCCTGCTGTTTGTGGGGGGCTCCATCGTCTTCGCCCTCCTTTACGGGGTTTACCACCTGGCCTCCCAAAGGGGCAAGGGGCGGAAGGGGGCAGGGGCGCGGGCCGAATCCGGGTCGGAGCCGCTGTGCCTAAACCAGACAGAGGAATGTTTAAAGGAGCCGCTGCAGAAGCCTTTCCCGTGAAAGCGAAAGCTGGAGGACTCGAACCCGGCTCTGCATTGATGCCTTGTTTTTTTTTACTCTCACCCCCCAACCCCCCCCCCACTAAACCCTGATTTTTCTTGAATGCAATACAATCTCACCCTGTACATTGTGTGTTTGTGATTTAGGGCTGCGGTTTGTGTATTTTTAAGCTTCGCGGGTTGTTTATTATTGCTTTTATCTGAGCGTTCGTACCGGAGCACACCTGGTAGCGCTTACCAAAGGGAACTGCGCTCTGCACATGCTCGGTGACATTTTTTTTTTTTTTACTACTATCCCTGCCTGCTGCAAGCCAAGGCTTCTAGTATTCCTCGAGTCCTTGCTTTGATGGCCCGTTTCAGAAAATGGAAAAAGCTTCTGGGTTCACCCTTCTTTAGAAGCTTGACTTGGGAGTTTCTCTTGGTCTTCCAGTTTTCAACATGGGGGAGTGGGGAGGGAACAGCAACACTATGCATATGCTCAAAAGCACCATGAACAATCACATCGCTGGAAGGGGACTTCATACGTCGTCGAATCCATCCCGTTACCAATACAGGACACTCGAGTGCGGAAAATTAAATACCGTATTTTTCGCTCCATAAGACGCACTTTTTCCCTCCTAAAAAGTAAGGGGAGATGTCTGTGCGTCTTATGGAGCGAATGCATGGTCCCTGGAGCCAAATTGCCTAGGGGCCAAAAGCAGATTGTGCTCTTTTTTTTTACAAAGAGAGAAGAGGGTGTTGAAAGGAAGCCGCTGAACAGCTGTTTAGCAAGCGATCGGGGAGAGAGATAAGGCTCCCTTTCCAGCCCCGCCCCCTTGCCCAGGCCTCCATTGTTGAATGCAGAGGGAGGCTGTTTGTTTCCCCAACTGACATGTGACTGGCTGATTAGATTATCTGTCTGGAAACTGTAGAAATGGCTCCCTTTCCTAAAGAAGCTGTAGAACTGCGAGTTGAACCCCATAAAAACGGGGCTTTTCCTCTTTGAAAAAGAAGCTACACCACTTTTAGCTGACCCTCAGAAAAACAGGGCTTTTCCCTTTGCAAAAGAAGCTGCACCACTTTGAGCTGATCCTCAAAAAACAGGGCTTTCCCTTTGCAAAAGTAGTTGCCACCACTTTAAACTGATCCTCAAAAAAGCAGGGCTTTTCCCTTTGCAAAAAAAGCTGCACCACTTTGAGCCGATTCTCAAAAAAACAGGGCTTTCCCCCTTTCCTCCTCTAAAAACTAGGTGCGTCTTATGTTCAGGTGCGTCTTATGGAGCGAAAAATACTCTGCACGTTCCCCAGAGGCTCGATTTAAAATCGTTCTTATTTATGGAAGACATTTCCCCCTTATGACATCAAATGTTCCATAGGATCGCAGAAGTGTCCCCCAAAGTTCATCTGATCCAACCCCTTTGCGATGCAGGAACCTTTTGGCAAAGAGAAATTTCATAGAATCGTAGAGTTGGGAGGGACCCTGAGGACAATCTAGTCCAACCCCTTTGCAATGCAGGAATACGCTGCTGCCCCACACGGGGATCGAACCTGTGACCTTGGCGTTATCAGCACCACGCTCTAACCAACTGAGCTTTCGACGCTCAGTTGGCAGACACCCTTATACCTTGCGTATACCAGGAAGCGTCGAATAATCCCCTGCATGTGGAAATTCAGCATGTCAGGGGGGAAGCTCCAGCCCAGCTTCCTTCTGACATGCTAGCGTTTGCCTTTCTTTTTAAGGACAGAGCATTTGATCCTGCCTGCAAATTTAGTCCTTTCTTGCAGTCACTGGGGTTTTGCAAAGAAACCCGGGTTTCGAAGCAGATGGCCGGTCTCTCTCAAGCATAGCTGTCAACCCTCTCTTTTTTGGCGGGAAACTCCCTTATTCCAATGCCGTTTCCCGCTGCTATCCCGGATTGTTGATATCCCTTAAATTTCCCGGATTTCAAAGGAAGCAGCTCCTCTCCCTCCCTGCTGGCCAGGGAGGCTCCTCAGCTGCGTTGCTCGGCTGCCAATCAGGAGTCTGAGACCGACTGGGGGCGGAGCTTGCATGCCTTGTGCAGCCAGACCCTCACGCCCAACCAGACAGCCAGCCTGCCTGCCGTCTATGCGCTCGCTCTTTCGCTCACCCGTTGGCGCGCAGCCTCTGGAGCGCAGGGTGGCGAGGCTACTTGGTGCCATTGCACCGCCCTGGCGGCATCCCTTATTTTCAAATCCGAAAGTTGACAGCTATGCTCTTAAGTCCTCCTGGAGCTGACCCATAAACTTAGAGGGGTGTTGCAGAGTTGCTGGTTTTTGCAGGGACGGGGAGCTTGAGGCGGGGGGCGGAGACAGTTTCGTAGGCACCTCCCTCATCTCTTGGGCATAGTCAGTTCGAGAGCAGGAGCGGATGTGTTGCGGACGTCAGGCAAGGCTGCGAACAGGAACCCCAAGCCCAGGTGGTAGAGGCAGAAGAGGTTGTAGATACTCATGGCGACTGTTGGGAAGAAGGAGAGGCCGAACCCGAATCCACGGTAAGTGCTGCAGAGGTGCAGGCAGGCCCAGTAGCAGCACCTGGGAAGCAGAGCAGAGCAAAGAAGAGCCTCTAGATCAGTGTTTCCCAAACTTGGGTCTCCAGTTGTTTGGGGACGAGATAGATAGATAGATAGATAGATAGATAGATAGATAGATAGATAGATAGATAGATAGATACTTTATTGTCATTGTACGTAGTACAACGAAATTGAATGCCACCCCACATTTACAGCCACATATACACATTTATACATTTACAACCACACATACATATACATACCATCCATCACGACTCCCCAAAGATCATATCATTTGGTTACAGCATTTAAAATGCAGTATTTTTCGTTCTATAAGGCGCACCTGACCATAGGACGCACCTAGTTTTTAGAGGGGGAAAGCCCCAATTTTTTGAGGAATCAGCTCAAATTTCTGTAGCTTCTTTTGCAAAGGAGAAAAGCCCCATTTTTTGAGGATCAGCTCAAAGCTGTTGGGCTTACTTTGCAAAGGGTCAAAAACCCTGTTTTATGGGGTTTAACTCACAGTTCTGCAGCTTCAGGAAAGGGAGCCATTTCTACAGTTTCCAGACAGATAATCTTAGCAGCCAGTCACATGTCGCTGGGGAAACAGCCTCCCTCTGCAAGGGGGCGGGGCTGGAATCTCCCTTATCTCTCTCCCTGATCGTTTGCTGAGCAGCTGCTCAGGGGGCTTCCTTTCAACACCTCCTTCTCTTTTTTTTTTTAAAAAGCATGATCTGCTTTTGCCCCTGGGCAGCTCAGCTCCAGGGACCACACATTCGCTCCATAAGACGCACAGACATTTCCCCTTACTTTTTAGGAGGAAAAAAGTGCGTCTTATGGAGCGAAAAATACGGTATATGTTCTAAACATTTGGTGCTGCTTTTGCTCCTGTAATATGGAAACAGGAATGAGTGAGTGGACAAACAAATATATGCAAAACTGACACAGGTTAGAAATTGACTAACCTGTGAAGTTGCCTTCACTGTGTGTTTGCCTCGGCTGGTTTTCATAGTCCTCTCCTTCCCACCCTACCCCACCAAGCCCCACTCACAGGACCATGGAGTTGTAGAGCTGGGACCCCCAACGGTCATCTAGTCCAACCCCAGGCAATAAGAGCCAGCAACATCTAGAAGGCACTGTGTTTACTAGCCATAGACAATACTAAGCTGGTCAAAATTCAGCTTTCTGTGTTGCTCTTAAAGGCAGGACTGCTTCCGGAACAATGAGGTCTGGGAACTTGGGTTTTGTTTTTAGAGGGTGGGCTGCAATCTCAGCGACGGAGCAACCCTTTAAGAGGTACGTTTGGGCTGGGTGTTCATCAGTATGCGGATGATACCCAGCTCTACCTCTCTTTCAAATCAGAACTAGTGAAGGCGGTGAAGGTCCTGTGTGAGTGCCTGGAGGCGGTTGGAGGATGGATGGCGGCTAACAGATTGAGGTTGAATCCTGACAAGACAGAAGTACTGTTTGGGGGGGACAGGGGGCGGGCGGGTGTGGGGGATTCCCTGGTCCTGAACGGGGTAATTGTGCCCCTGAAGGACCAGGTGCGCAGCCTGGGAGTCATTTTGGACTCACAGCTGTCCATGGAAGTGCAGGTCAATTCTGTGTCCAGGGCAGCTGTCTACCAGCTCCATCTAGTACGCAGGCTGAGACCCTACCTGTCCGCAGACTGTCTCGCCAGAGTGGTGCATGCTCTAGTTATCTCTCACTTGGACTACTGCAATGCGCTCTACGTGGGGCTACCATTGAAGGTGACCCAGAAACAGCAATTAATCCAGAATGTGGCAGCTAGACTGGTGACTGGGAGCAGCCGCCGAGACCATATAACACCGGTCCTGAGAGATCTATATTGGGCTCCCAGTACGTTTCCGAGCACAATTTAAAGTGTTGGTGCTGACCTTTAAAGCCCTAAACGGCCTCGGCCCAGTATACCTGAAGGAGCGTCTCCATCCCCACCATTCAGCCCGGACATCGAGATCCAGCGCCAAGGGCCTTCTGGCGGTTCCCTCCCTGCGAGAAGCAAAGCTACAGGGAACCAGACAGAGGGCCTTCTCGGTGGTGGCGCCCGCCCTGTGGAACACCCTCCCATCAGAGGTTAAAAGGATCAACAATTACATGACATTTAGAAAACACCTGAAGGCAGCCCTGTTTAGGGAAGTTTTTAATTTGTGATGTGTTAATGTATTTTAATGTTTGCTGGAAGCCGCCCAGAGTGGCTGGGGAGACCCAGCCAGATGGGCGGGGTACAAATAATAAATTATTATTATTATTATTATTATTATACGTTCCTGTCGGGTAAAACCCCTCGGTGAAAAGTGTACAGCAGGATTGTCGGAAGTTGC
Organism: Darevskia armeniaca; assembly: GCA_034641395.1. Classification (NCBI taxonomy): domain Eukaryota; kingdom Metazoa; phylum Chordata; class Lepidosauria; order Squamata; family Lacertidae; genus Darevskia; species Darevskia armeniaca. The sequence continues at coordinate 95,252 of JAWWNF010000885.1, read as the reverse complement.
CTAGCGTGGAGATTTGAGGGTTTGGCTGAGAAAGGTCCCAAGGGCCAGGCAGGGATGCCTAGGGGGCCGCACCTCACCTTCCAACAGCAAAGAGCCCCACGAGGATTGGGATGAGACGCAGGTGCTCCTGGGGGAGGAAAGTCGCCGTCACCACCAAGTTGAGGGCAAAGACAGAGAGCTGGTCCACGGAGCCCACGACGTAAAGGTGGTGGAGCAGGACGGGCCGGGAGCGGGTGCCCAGGGGGCCGACGCTGTCCAGGCACAAGGCGGAACAGGCCCTCAGAACAATGCCTGCAGCCAGGAGGAGAGAGAAGGGCAGGGTGAGCTTTCCGGAGACTGTTTCCAGTTCAGCAGCATCGGGGTGAAATGAGAGTGTGTTGGACTAGATGATACACTGGGCGAGAGACTTTGGGTCATAGCTGTCAACCTTCCCTTTTTTGGCAAGAAACTCCCTTATTCCAATGCCGTTTCCCGCTGCTATCCCGGATTGTTGATATCCCTTAAATTCCCTGGATTTTCAAGGAAGCAGCTCCTCTCCTTCCTGCCGGCCAGGGAGGCTCCTCAGCTGCGTTGCTCGGCTGCCAACAGGGGCGTAGCAAGGGGGGCTGGGGGCGGGCCGCCCCGGGTTTCACCCCAGAGGGGGGTGACACTTTTTAAAAAAAATATATTTTTTTTTAAAAAAATTTTTTTGCTTTTTTTTTAAATTTTAACTTCATTGAAAAAAAGAGATAATAGACACACACACACAAACCCCCACACCTCACAAAGTGGCACCATCAGAGGGGGGGTGACACTTTTTAATTTTTTAAATTTTTTTATCATTTTTTTATTATTTTGTTTATTTTAACTTTATTGAAAAAAAGAAATAGACACACACACACACACACACACACACAACCCCCCCACAAAACCCCCACACCTCACAAAGTGGCACCATCAGAGGGGGGTGACACTTTTTATTTTTATTTTCTTTTATTTTTTTACATTATTATTATTATTATTATTATTATTATTATTATTTAACTTTATTGAAAAAAAGAGAGATAATAGACACACACACACACAAAACCCCCACACCTCGCAAAGTGGCACCATCAGAGGGGGGTGTGTGTGACACTTTTTAATTTTTTTAATTTTTTTAATTAAAGTGGGGGGGGGGTGACAAAAAAAATTCCGCCCTGGGTACCACCTGGGCTTGCTACACCTCTGGCTGCCAATAAGGAGTCTGAGACCGACTGGGGGCGGAGCTTGCATGCCTTGTGCAGCCAGACCCTCACGCCCAACCAGACAGCCAGCCTGCCTGCCGTCTACGCGCTCGCTCTTTCGCTCAGCCTCTGGAGCGCAGGGTGGCGAGGCTACTTGGTGCCATTGCAGGGCCCTGGCGGCATCCCTTATTTTCAAATCCAAAAGTTTGGGAAAATCCCTTATTTTCAAATCCGAAAGTTGACAGCTATGCTTTGGGTATAATATACAGTAGGGGTCGGCAACCTGCAGCCCATGGGCCAGATGCGGCCCACGAAGACCGTTTTATCGGCCCACGAGCCGCCCGCAAACTGAGCCGCCTGCTCAGCAAGTCTTCAGCGCGCTGCGCTTAAGCAGCCCGGCGCGGGGAACTCGCCGAGTGGTGCCAGAAATGGCATCTGCGCATGCGCAGATACCAGAAACCGCGTCTGCGCATGTCCAGATGCCAAAAATTGCTTCTGCGCAGGCGTGTTTTTCGGCGTCTGGGCATGCGCAGAAGCAATTTTCAGCGCCGCGGACATGCGCAGACGCGATTTCCGGCATCGCACTGCGCATGTCCGGCCCCATGGACGAGCTCCGTGGAAATTATCCGTCCCATGGCCGGTAAACCTTACCGACCCCTGATATCCAGCTTACAGCTCGGGAGAAGTTATGGAATTAGAAATTTAAAGTTATACGTTGAAAGAAAGATTATATGACAGCGATGTACCGATGGTATGTTAACTCCTACTAAATCAGCAAAAATGTATAAAACATGCTCAAATGTATGCTGGAAATGTAACGAAGAAGAGGGTACGTATCATATGTGACCAATTGTGATGGCTTATGCCTTTTAGCAATAAAGATTCGTTCATTCGTTTAGCTGTTTAAAGTGGCACAAGGCTGCCTTAACCCCAGCCTCACCCATTCATTCCAATGGGTCTACTTTGAGTAGGGCCAGCGCTGCCTGCAACCCGGAACTTTCGGCCTTCAAGATAATTAACTCTCGTTGCTTTTTGCAACGTTCGGAGGAATCGCGGCTTGAAAGCTGCCCAGTTTGCAAATTTTTCTGTCCGCTCCCCCAAACGTCCCATTAAGGCAGGAATGCTCGGCTTGGGGAAAAAATCTCGCTGTTTGAACCCCCGCAACTCACATGCTGTCCTCTGCAGAAATAACAGCAGGTGGCTGGAATAGGTTTCTCTCTTTCTGCCTTAATGGAAACAGAGATGGGAAAGGTGATGGGGCGGAAGAGAATCTCAGCCACTCCAAACGCATCAGGACTCATTGGGTTGGAGAATTACCGGTGTAGGTTTCTAGGCGGTTGGAGGATGGATGGAGGCTAACAGATTGAGGTTGAATCTTGACAAGACAAAAGTGCTGTTTCTGGGGGACAGGGTGCGAGTGGGTGTGGGGGACTCCCTGGTCCTGAATGGGGTAACTGTGCCCCTGAAGGACCAGGTGCGCAGCCTGGGGGTCATTTTGGACTCACAGCTGTCCATGGAGGCGCAGGTTAATTCTGTGTCCAGGGCAGCTGTCTACCAGCTCCATCTGGTACGCAGGATGAGACCCTCCCTGCCCGCAGACAGTCTTGCCAGAGTGGTGCATGCTCTAGTTATCTCTCGTTAGGACTACTGCAATGCGCTCTACGTGGGGCTACCTTTGAAGGTGACCCGGAAACTACAACTAATCCAGAATGTGCAGCTAGACTGGTGACTGGGAGTGGCCGCTGGGACCACATAACACCGGTCCTGAGAGATCTACATTGGCTCCCAGTACGTTTCCGAGCACAATTCAAGGTGTTGGTGCTGACCTTGAAAGCCCTAAACGGCCTCGGTCCTGTATACCTGAAGGAGCGTCTCCACCCCCACCGTTCAGCCCAGACACTGAGGTCCAGCTCCGAGGGCCTTCTGGCGGTTCCCTCCCTGTGAGAAGCAAAGTTACAGGGAACCAGGCAGAGGGCCTTCTCGGTGGTGGCGCCCGCCCTGTGGAACGCCCTCCCATCAGAGGTCAAAGCCATAAACAACTACATGACCTTTAGATAACACCTGAAGGCAGCCCTGTTCAGGGAGGCTTTTAATGTTTGACGTTTTATCATGTTTCTAATATTCTGTTTGGGAGCCGCCCAGAGTGGCTGGAGAAACGCAGCCAGTTGGGTAGGGTATAAACAATGAATTATTATTATTATTATTATTATTATTATTATTATTATTTAGTCCAACCCCCACTGAGCTACCGTGTTTCTCCTAAAATAAGACGTAGCCATAAAATAAGCCGTAGCAGGATTTCTACGCATTTGTGAAATATAAGCCATACCCTGAAAATAAGACATAGTGATGCGGCGCCTCTCCCTTAAGACGGCCTGGATAGGTGTGGCTATGCAGCGTACCGATGCGGAGCGGTTAAAATAAGACATCCCCCCAAAATCAGCCATACTGTGTTTTTTTGAGGGAAAAAAAATATAAGACGGTGTCTTATTTTAGGAGAAACACCGTATGGCTCTGTACAACGCCTTTTCTGGTTCTGTAACTTGTTGCGGGGTATAAATATATTTATTATTATTATTATTATTATTATTATTATTATTATCCCCTCCAACATTTCCCCGATGAAAATAGGGACGTCCTCAGGATCAAATCAGAAACCGTGGCGGCTTCTGTAAACCCGAGACTGTCCCTGCAAAATAAGGACACTTCAGAGGGTCTGCACCTTCTGTTTGCTGCCCCCCGAAACCCCCCCAAACACGCATCTTTTACCGAGGAGGATAGGCAGCCCAGCGACCGGCAGGCAACGTAGAGCCAAGGCGACGCGGCTGGCAAGATCCGGGCAGGCAGGGGCCGGCAGTGGAAGGAAGTAGTAGGTTACATAGAGGAACCACGGAGCCAGGAGGAGGGCCACGAAGGCCGAGGCCACGGCTTTCATGTGCTTGCCGGAGCAGGCCTGGCAACCGCCGCTGCCCCCCAAGCAGGAGGTCAGCTCTCCCGAGCCGTGGCGCAAAACTGGGCAGGCGCCTTCTCCCGCTTCCAGCCGGGGCGGCCGTTCGCGGGGAGGCTGACCGGTCGGCGTGAGGGTCCCGGTTTGGCCGCCTTCTGAGCTTTGCTCGGGATCGGGAAGGGGGCACCGCGGCACGACTTGGACGGAGTCCAAAAACGACGTCTCTTTGGGCAACCGGGTGGCCCCAGCGTCGGCCCCAGCCATGGGGGGCTGCCCTACGTCGCTCCCTTCTGGGGCCTGCGCTGCCCCCAGCGGCGGAGGGAGACTGCGTTGACCCAGGGGGTCTGGGAAGGCTTGCCCGGGGAGAGGGATGGGAGAGGTCATTCCTTCTTCCTCCTCTTCTTCTTCCTCTGCTTCAGTCGAATTCAGCTCTTCGAGAGACGATTCGGGGCTGTCAGAGACGGGCGCCAGAGAAATCTGGGTGTCGAGGTCCAGGAACGGCGAGAAGGACAGGTGGCTGGGGTCGATGTCACGGAGCTGGCCGATGATGTCCGCCAGGGAGTCTCGGACGCTGTCGAACTCCTTCAGCTGGTGGGCGCTGGCGGCGCTCCTTGCGGTCGCCATGGTAGGGAGAGAGGGTGAGCAACGGGCGAAGGTGTCTGGAAAGAAGACGGCAGGCATGACCTTGGCATCCTTGGGGAGTTAACCAAGAAACAAAGCAACACGAGACCAAAGGCAAAATGTCGAGAAAACTCATACGTAGCTTTTATAATATAGTAGTAGAAGAAGAGGAGTTTGGATTTGATATCCCGCTTTATCACTCCCTGAAGGAGTCTCAAAGCGGCTCACATTCTCCTTTCCCTTCCTCCCCCCCCCCAACAAACACTCTGTGTGAGTGGGGCTGAGAGACTTCAGAGAAGTGGGACTAGCCCAAGGTCACCCAGCAGCTATATGTGGAGGAGCGGGGAAGCGAACCCGGTTCACCGGATTACGAGTCCACCGCTCTTAACCACTACACCACACTGGCTCTCCAGTAAATGAATATAGAAAATTTATAAAGTCGAGAAAACTCGTACGTAGCTATTGTAAAGGGTAAAGGGACCACTGACCATTAGGTCCAGTCGTGTCCGACTCTGGGGTTGCGGCGCTCGTCTCGCTCTATAGGCCGAGAGCCGGCGTACAGCTTCCGGGTCATGTGGCCAGCATGACAAAGCCGCTTCTGGCGAACCAGAGCAGCGCACGGAAACGCCGTTTACCTTCCCGCCAGAGCGGTTCCTATTTATCTACTTGCACTTTGACGTGCTTTCGAACTGCTAGGTGGGCAGGAGCTGGGACCGAGCAACGGGGAGCTCACTCCGTCGCGGGGATTCGAACCGCCAGGTGGCCACTGGTGACCAAGTGAAGATGCCCGGGAGCCAGGATGCTGCCTGACATCTCTATCATCTGGAGGTGGCGTGCCTGGGAATAACTGGATAGCATAGTGAATAACATATAGGCTAATAGTAAAATAAAGGTAAAGGGAGTTTACCTTCCCGCCGGAGCGGTACCTATTTATCTACTTGCACAAAGCCCCCCCCCCCTTTCCTTACTAGAATCCTATGACATAAATTCCACCTCCAACCCTTCACCTCTTTCTCTTGCCCCAAATGCTGAGGAGGACATAAATGCAGCCCCCCCCCCTTCCTATAGATCAGAATACAAGGATTTCCCACTTCTTAGGATGGGTTCTGGCCCAGAATAGGGATCTCTCCCTGCCTCTGCCACACACACACACACCCCCCCCCGCAACAAGGCAAAAACTCCTGTTGAGGAGGGTTTTCTGTTTGACGGCTTAAAAGTACAGCAAAAGTGGGGGGGGGCGGGTTGCATCCCCCGCCCCCTCCAAATCTGTCCCCGACTCCCCATTGCAAGATCAACCCTCCCACGGTAGACTTGCTGCTTTTAAACCCACCCCCAGCGCCCAGCCAAGGTGGGCTCCCGTCTGGGCTAGGCTGCACCCTCATTTTCTACCACCCCCAGACCCAGCCCGCCCCACACACCCCCTCTCTCCAAATCGACCCACGCCGACACCCCGAGACTCGAGCGGTGAACCCCCAAACCTCAAAGGACCCCCCCAGCATTATTCTCTTCCCAGCCGAGCTCTTTTCTGTGTGCTGCCCCCTCCCCCTAAAAAATCTCCCCCTCCACATCAGCCTATCTCCATCACACCAGCCCCCTCAAATCTCGGCCTCTAAACCCCTAAGAAAAACAAGATAAATTCATTCTCCAACTTTCGCCCCCCCCCCGCACCAGAAGTCCTCCATCATACAATGTCCCCCCCCCAATTTTTATTTCCACAAACAGCCCCCCCAAATCCACCCTACCAACACCACCCTCTTTATTGAGCTTCACCTCCCCCCATGCAACACCCCCGCCCCCCAAAAATAAATAAAATAAAAATCCTTCCCGCAGCTCTCTCCGTCTCCATCCTGAATTCTTTTCCTGCACCGCTTCTCCTGGCACCCCAGATCTCCCCCCCTAGATTATCCCCTATTATTTGAGATCTCTTCCCCTCACCATGCTGGCCCCCCCAAATCGCTACCTCCTATTTTACGCCCCCCACCCCAATTTTCTTTACCCGTCTGCGCGCGCTTCTCCAGGTTCCGCTAGAAAAAATTAAAAGGGGGGAAAAAAACCTGCTACAAACTTTCACTGATTCGCACTCTGTCCCCCCCCCCGCACATCTGTTCCTAGAGGCACCGCCCCCGTCCCCTCCCACCCGTCCCACCAGCCAATCGCTGCTCGCAAATGCCAAGCGGCGGCGGCGGGGGCCCCGTTTATCAACGCATTCCAAAGCCTCGGTGTGGGGGGGGCTAACTTCATTCATGGGGTATTAACACAAAGAGAGGGTCCCGGACGGGGGGAGGGAGAGGTGGCTGAGCGCAAGAGGCAGCGCCATCAGCCTGGGAGGATTGCAAGGGTTAAATTGAAATTTGGGGAGGGGGCGCTTTCCTTTCTGCGAATCTAGAAGGCTCCCTTAAGGATGTCTCTGCTGGGGGGCTCTAATCATAGAAGCAAACACCTAGGGGCAGCAAGCATCCCTTCAACCCCCCCCAATAAAATATTTGAGGGGGGGCAAATTTGATGGGCATTGGCATTCAAATGGTCTGCGCGCACCGCATCATGGGATCAATTATGTGGGGCGGGGCTTACCTGCTCCCCCGTCTATCAGGGCAACGGCTACTAGGTATTTTTATTCTAAGTTGGCTCTATCTGGCTCTAATTATTCTTAATGGGACTTAAAATTTGGCTGGGGGGGGGGATGGAGAGGCGCATCTTTGTTTCGGTGGCTCCCAGCATCCTTCTTGGCTGGGGAGGAAGGGGCCGCTTTGGGAGGGAGTTGGGGGCTCCGGTCAATTTGCTGGGGGCTGCAGCTCTAGGGTGCATTGTTGGCTGGGGGCAGGGTGGTGTAGTGCAGCATTCATTTCCCTTAACCTTTCCCGTGATGGACAGTTTGCCCTTTCAGCGCACGAAATGTTTGTGAGCATTCCGTGACGCTACCCACTGGCCAGATTGACAGGTGCTAATATGATAGGGAGACTTTCGGCTTGCGTAAAGTCCCCCCTTTTTTTTACTAGAATCCTATGGCATATATGCAGCTGTCTTCCACCTCCACCCCTTGACCAGGGTGGTGTAGTGGTTAGAGCACGGCCAAGTCGTTTTGGCATGGTTTTGGCCACAGAATGCCACCTCTCCACCCCACCGCCAAGGAAGAAGGAGTGAGTGATTTGGAACACGGCAGGGAAATCAAATCAACCAGCCTTACCTTTGTGGGGAACGCGGAGAAATGTTATTGGGAACTACTCAACACTTAAATTGGCCTCCGTCTTCACCCAAAAGGTCAAAGCGATGCCCAACCTGGTGATAACAGAATAAGACGTCCCTGTCTCCGAGTAGTAAAAACCAAAACGAAACCAAATCAGTGTAGTAACTCTTATAGCAGGGGTAGGCAACCTAAGGCCCGGGGACCGGATGCGGCCCAATCGCCTTCTCAATCCGGCCCACGGACGGTCCGGGAATCAGCATGTTTTTACATGAGTAGAATGTGTCCTTTTATTTAAAATGCATCTCTGGGTTATTTGCGGGGCCTGCCTGGTGTTTTTACATCAGCAGAATGTGTCCTTTTATTTAAAATGCATCTCTGGGTTATTTGTGGGGCCTGCCTGGTGCTTTTACATGAGTAGAATGTGTGCTTTTATTTAAAATGCATCTCTGGGTTATTTGTGGGGCCTGCCTGGTGTTTTTACATGAGCAGAATGTGTCCTTTTATTTAAAATGCATCTCTGGGTTATTTGTGGGGCCTGCCTGGTGTTTTTACATGAGTAGAATGTGTGCTTTTATTTAAAATGCATCTCTGGGTTATTTGTGGGGCCTGCCTGGTGTTTTTACATGAGCAGAATGTGTCCTTTTATTTAAAATGCATCTCTGGGTTATTTGTGGGGCCTGCCTGGTGTTTTTACATGAGTAGAATGTGTCCTTTTATTTAAAATGCATCTCTGGGTTATTTGTGGGGCCTGCCTGGTGTTTTTACATGAGTAGAATGTGTGCTTTTATTTAAAATGCATCTCTGGGTTATTTGTGGGGCCTGCCTGGTGTTTTTTACATGAGTAGAATGTGTGCTTTTATTTAAAATGCATCTCTGGGTTATTTGTGGGGCCTGCCTGGTGTTTTTACATGAGCAGAATGTGTCCTTTTATTTAAAATGCATCTCTGGGTTATTTGTGGGGCCTGCTGGTGCTTTTACATGAGTAGAATGTGTGCTTTTATTTAAAATGCATCTCTGGGTTATTTGTGGGGCCTGCCTGGTGTTTTTACATGAGCAGAATGTGTCCTTTATTTAAAATGCATCTCTGGGTTATTTGTGGGGCCTGCCTGGTGTTTTACATGAGTAGAATGTGTGCTTTTATTAAAATGCATCTCTGGGTTATTTGTGGGGCCTGCCTGGTGTTTTTACATGAGCAGAATGTGTCCTTTTATTTAAAATGCATCTCTGGGTTATTTGTGGGGCCTGCCTGGTGTTTTTACATGAGTAGAATGTGTCCTTTTATTTAAAATGCATCTCTGGGTTATTTGTGGGGCCTGCCTGGTGTTTTTACATGAGTAGAATGTGTGCTTTTATTTAAAATGCATCTCTGGGTTATTTGTGGGGCCTGCCTGGTGTTTTTACATGAGTAGAATGTGTGCTTTTATTTAAAATGCATCTCTGGGTTATTTGTGGGGCCTGCCTGGTGTTTTTACATGAGCAGAATGTGTCCTTTTATTTAAAATGCATCTCTGGGTTATTTGTGGGGCCTGCCTGGTGTTTTTACATGAGCAGAATGTGTCCTTTTATTTAAAATGCATCTCTGGGTTATTTGTGGGGCCTGCCTAGTGTTTTTTACATGAGCAGAATGTGTACTTTTATTTAAAATGCATCCCTGGGTTATTTGCGGGGCCTGCCTGGTGTTTTTACATAAGTAGAACGTGTCCTTTTATTTAAAATGCATCTCTGGGTTATTTGTGGGGCCTGCCTGGTGTTTTTATACTGAGCAGAATGTGTCCTTTTATTTAAAATGCATCTCTGGCTTATTTGTGGGGTCTGCCTGGTGTTTTTACATGAGCAGAATGTGTCCTTTTATTTAAAATGCATCTCTGGGTTATTTGTGGGGCCTGCCTGGTGTTTTTATATGAGCAGAACGTGTCCTTTTATTTAAAATGCATCTCTGGGTTATTTGTGGGGCCTGCCTGGTGTTTTTACATGAGCAGAATGTGTCCTTTTATTTAAAATGCATCTCTGGGTTATTTGTGGGGCCTGCCTGGTGTTTTTACATGAGCAGAATGTGTCCTTTTATTTAAAATGCATCTCTGGCTTATTTGTGGGGCCTGCCTGGTGTTTTTACATGAGCAGAATGTGTCCTTTTATTTAAAATGCATCTCTGGCTTATTTGTGGGGCCTGCCTGGTGTTTTTACATGAGCAGAATGTGTCCTTTTATTTAAAATGCATCTCTGGGTTATTTGTGGGTCTGCCTGGTGTTTTTACATAAGTAGAACGTGTCCTTTTATTTAAAATGCATCTCTGGGTTATTTGTGGGGCCTGCCTGGTGTTTTTACATGAGCAGAATGTGTCCTTTTATTTAAAATGCATCTCTGGCTTATTTGTGGGGTCTGCCTGGTGTTTTTACATGAGCAGAATGTGTCCTTTTATTTAAAATGCATCTCTGGGTTATTTGTGGGGTCTGCCTGGTGTTTTTACATAAGTAGAACGTGTCCTTTTATTTAAAATGCATCTCTGGGTTATTTGTGGGGCCTGCCTGGTGTTTTTACATGAGCAGAATGTGTCCTTTTATTTAAAATGCATCTCTGGCTTATTTGTGGGGTCTGCCTGGTGTTTTTACATGAGCAGAATGTGTCCTTTTATTTAAAATGCATCTCTGGGTTATTTGTGGGGTCTGCCTGGTGTTTTTACATAAGTAGAACGTGTCCTTTTATTTAAAATGCATCTCTGGGTTATTTGTGGGGTCTGCCTGGTGTTTTTACATGAGCAGAATGTGTCCTTTTAATTTAAAATGCATCTCTGGCTTATTTGTGGGGTCTGCCTGGTGTTTTTACATGAGCAGAATGTGTCCTTTTATTTAAAATGCATCTCTGGGTTATTTGTGGGGTCTGCCTGGTGTTTTTACATAAGTAGAACGTGTCCTTTTATTTAAAATGCATCTCTGGGTTATTGTGGGGTCTGCCTGGTGTTTTTACATGAGCAGAATGTGTCCTTTATTTAAAATGCATCTCTGGCTTATTTGTGGGGTCTGCCTGTGTTTTTACATGAGCAGATGTGTCCATTTATTAAAATGCATCTCTGGGTTATTTGTTGGGGTCTGCCTGTGGTGTTTTTTACATAAGTAGAACGTGTCCTTTTATTTAAATGCAATCTCTGGGTTATTTGTGGGGCCTGCCTGGTGTTTTTACATGAGCAGAATGTGTCCTTTTATTTAAAATGCATCTCTGGGTTATTTGTGGGGCCTGCCTGGTGTTTTTACATGAGCAGAATGTGTCCTTTTATTTAAAATGCATCTCTGGGTTATTTGTGGGGCCTGCCTGGTGTTTTTACATGAGCAGAATGTGTCCTTTTATTTAAAATGCATCTCTGGGTTATTTGTGGGGCCTGCCTGGTGTTTTTTACATGAGCAGAATGTGTACTTTTATTTAAAATGCATCCCTGGGTTATTTGCGGGGCCTGCCTGGTGTTTTTACATAAGTAGAACGTGTCCTTTTATTTAAAATGCATCTCTGGGTTATTTGTGGGGCCTGCCTGGTGTTTTTATATGAGCAGAATGTGTCCTTTTATTTAAAATGCATCTCTGGGTTATTTGTGGGGTCTGCCTGGTGTTTTTACATGAGCAGAATGTGTCCTTTTATTTAAAATGCATCTCTGGGTTATTTGTGGGGCCTGCCTGGTGTTTTTACATGAGCAGAATGTGTCCTTTTATTTAAAATGCATCTCTGGCTTATTTGTGGGGCCTGCCTGGTGTTTTTATATGAGCAGAACGTGTCCTTTTATTTAAAATGCATCTCTGGGTTATTTGTGGGGCCTGCCTGGTGTTTTTACATGAGCAGAATGTGTCCTTTTATTTAAAATGCATCTCTGGGTTATTTGTGGGGCCTGCCTGGTGTTTTTACATGAGCAGAATGTGTCCTTTTATTTAAAATGCATCTCTGGCTTATTTGTGGGGCCTGCCTGGTGTTTTTACATGAGCAGAATGTGTCCTTTTATTTAAAATGCATCTCTGGGTTATTTGTGGGGCCTGCCTGGTGTTTTTACATGAGCAGAATGTGTCCTTTTATTTAAAATGCATCTCTGGCTTATTTGTGGGGCCTGCCTGGTGTTTTTACATGAGCAGAATGTGTCCTTTTATTTAAAATGCATCTCTGGGTTATTTGTGGGGTCTGCCTGGTGTTTTTACATAAGTAGAACGTGTCCTTTTATTTAAAATGCATCTCTGGGTTATTTGTGGGGCCTGCCTGGTGTTTTTACATGAGCAGAATGTGTCCTTTTATTTAAAATGCATCTCTGGGTTATTTGTGGGGTCTGCCTGGTGTTTTTATATGAGCAGAACGTGGTCCTTTTATTTAAAATGCATCTCTGGGTTATTTGTGGGGCCTGCCTGTGTGTTTTTACATGAGCAGAATGTTGTCCTTTTATTTAAAATGCATCTCTGGGTTATTTGCGTGGGGCCTGCCTGGTGTTTTTTACATGAGCAGAATGTGTCCTTTTATTTAAAATGCATCTCTGGGTTATTTGTGGGGCCCTGCCTGGTGTTTTTTACATGAGCAGAACGTGTCCTTTTATTTAAAATGCATCTCTGGTTATTTGTGGGGCCTGCCTGGTGTTTTTCCATGAGTAGAATGTGTCACTTTTATTTAAAATGCATCTCTGGGTTATTTGTGGGGCATAGGAATTCATTCATTCCCCCCCCCCCCAAAAAAGTCCGGCCCACTACATGGTCTGAGGGATGGTAGACTGGACCATAGCTGTCAACTTTCGGATTTGAAAAATAAGGGATCAGCAGCCTCACCTGTCCCGGGGACAGTCTAACGGTTCTCGGGGACAGTCCACGCCGCGCTAAGCCCCTCAGGCTACAAATTAATTTACACCATCATCTTTCCCCACCTCAGGGTCTCTTTTCCAGGGAGTCTTCTCTTCTCCTGCGATGCTTCAGGATCTGTCCTTCCGGTGAGCAGCCAGGGCCGATGTCCTTCAGAATGGATTGGTTTGAATCTTCTTGCAGTCCACGGGACTCCAGCACCACCAATTCAAAAGCGTCAATTCTTCAGGGGGGATTGATCAGGTTCACTCTTTGGGCTCTCTGGCATCCATTAAGGACTTCTTATACAAAGGTGTTGCAGGCTTTGCATCCTTTAAACACTCTTTTGGAAGGAGTGTATTTGTGGGCTGGGCCAGAGTGGTTGATTTTACAAGCAAGCAAAAGCACAAACAGTGCTGTTGTCTAATTTCTCTGTAACTATTGGTGAGCAACGCAGTCCGAGCAACGCAGCTGAGGAGCCTCCCCTGGCTGGCAGGGAGAGGAGCTGCTTCCTTTGAAATCTGGGAAATTTACGGGATATCTAACAATCCGGGATAGCAGCGGGAAACGGCACTGGAAATGGACTTGGTTATTGGCATGAGTGATGAATAAGGAATATGAATTTTGAAATGATTAAGTAAAGGAAGATATCACTGGCTAAATACTCTGAAACTAAAGGGAGGAATGGGGGAATAAATAGAAGAATATAGGGGAAATGTAGAAGTATCTAGAGGCTTAGGTGTGGAATTAGAATTAAACTAGTAGACTTTTAGCCCGTTAAATTAACGGGCGCCTAGAACATACGCGCCTGGATGAAGCAGTCGAAGTCAGGCTGCTTCTTGCCTCGCCAGTGCCACCAGAACCACTCGGAGCCCCAGGCCGGCACCGAGAAGACCCCCCCAGTGGACGAACACGCCGACATTGGCGGCGTCAAACCAGCCTGGCAGCAGCCAAGCATCCAAGCTGGGTCAGTCGGGGGTGTAGCGCTGAGGGGGCGCCGAGGCAGAGGCTGCCCACGGCCAAGCAGAGCCGCCACGCCGCCGCTCCGCCGCCGCACCGCAGGAAGAGCCCCACAGCCCGTCTCCATGTCTTTCGCCTCAGCAATCACCGCTCAGAACGGCACTCTCTCCGATTGGCGCCAGCAAGTGCTTCGGCCAATCGCAGCCTCGCACGCTGCGCTCCAAGTCCCAAACGGCTGTCCGTGGGGCACATGCGCAGTAGCGCAATCCCAGGGACACAGGGACTGGACGCAAGAGACACTTGCACTATATTATAGAGGATAAGTAAATTAAATATGAGCCTGATAAAGAGGATGGATGATGAATTCAACAGTGGGGAGGCGAGGAAGTCAATAGAAATTTGAAATTGGGAAAATTAGAAATGCTTGACCTAGGGAGTTGGGTCAGGCCTAAGCAATGTTATGAAGTAACTAGTTGAAGGTAGCCCGGTTACATTAACGGGCGCTAGAGGAGGAGGAGGAGGCGGCAGAGGCTGGCGGCTGACTGCAGCTGACAGGCTGGAGAGACGGGGCGGCGAGGAGACGAGGAGACATCGGTGCGAGGCTGGTGGCGCTGTCGCAACTGACAACGCGTGTGCGCTGCCGCTGCCTCCCGGACACACACACCCTCTCACGGCCGCTCCCAATGCCTGCGTCCCTGTTTGGGGGGGTGGGAAGTAGAGCTCTCCAATCCATGCGTCCCTGTGGGACCTGCGCACTTGCGCAGTTCCACTGACACACAGTGGACGCAGGGACACTTGAACATTATTATATGTGATATTAGTAAGGTTAAATGTATAATGAATGTTAACCCCTGTGAGAGGGGGGGGATGAATTTGGGCTTCCCACGGTGAGAGGGGGGAAGTATGGAAATCTAACTGATATGTTATGTGCTTATAAAATTGTAAAATCTAATAAAAATTATTTTTTTAAAAAAAGGAAATGGCGCTGGAATAAGGAATTTCCCACCAAAAAAAGAGGAAAACAGCGTAAAATGACGCTGGAATAAGGGAATTTCCCTCGCCAAAAAAAGGAAGGTTGAACAGCTATGGACTGGGCCCATGGCTGAAAAAGGGTGCTGACCCCTGTCTCATAGACTTATTTCCAAGGCTGCTTTAACTGTTTTCAGCCCTTGCTCTGAACGTTATTCTTTACTGCTTCCAAACCTGGAGGTTCAACTGCAATGGTGGTTCATATCTATCCAGACTTCTGTGCCTCTTCCAGGAATTGGCCCAAGCTCACTTTGAAGTCTGTATCTGTGGTTGCATCTGCTCAGGTGGTGGGGAATGAGATAATCCACCATGGGGAACCACAACTTGCAAGTCCGTTTGACATCTATATGAAGCCACTGCAAGGAGTTTTCTGCATCGCAACACCATGCGTATTGCTGATCGCACACCATATGATTTGAATAACGGGTTTACCTAACTACTACCCGTGTTTCCCCCTATTTTAAGAACACCGTCTTATATTTTTTTTCCTCAAGAAAACGCACTATGGCTTATTTTGAGGGGATGTCTTATTTTTATTTACGTAAGCACGCCTTGGCAAGGCCACGCTCGAGTTCTGGGGCTGCGAAGGACGGGACGGGTGCGGAGCTCTTTCATTGCTTGCTGGCAGCGGGGGGAGAATCCAAGCTGAGCTTTGAGGAAAACGGGCACCAGAGAGACCCGCTTTCCGTGGGGCGCTCTCTCCTGCTCTCCTCCTCAGCCGCCTTCCCTCCTTGAAACTCGACAGAAGCCTTGTTTTCCAAGGGGCCTCTTGGGCGACGCGTGGGGTGGCTCGGGGGATTTCGTCATGGCGGCGAGCAGGGGAAGCCCGTGCCACCATTCCCTCTCCGCCACGGCGCCCGCCCCGTGCGCTGTGCGCCAAGCGAAGTTGGGCAAGCGCGCGGGTGAAGAGACCTTCGAAGTGCCTTTGTCGCGCCCCGCTGCCCCCTTCCTGTGCGCCCTGCTCTGCAGAGTTCCTGAGCGCTGCTTCTGGGGCTGACTGGTTTTGGTGGGCGGGACTGGACGCCCAGCCCCGCCTTTTCCTTTGGCGCCCTCCAGAACTACGCCTATCACTATGGCTTATTTTCGGGGTACGGCTTATATTTCACAAATGCGAAAAAATCCTGCTATGGCTTATTTTATGACTACGTCTTAAAATAGGGGAAACAGGGTATATAGCCCAATGCCTTTGGCACGATGAGTTTAGCAGCCCCTTGGGCCAATAAGATTCATGCTAAACTTTTATCTATTGGAATGTCGCCCATAGAACTCTTGAACCAAGATATTACCTTAGCAAGGAAAATTATTAATCAAAGACTGGACGACATAGAGTGGCAGCGTGATCTTATGCTTGGTGGGGGGCTCTGTTCCCCGCGTCAGTTGGGAGTTATTTCTCCAACTCATGTGCCATCCTACCTATCATCCCTTTCTATTACCAGTCATTGTTTTGCCTTTATCAAAGCACATTTTAATGTTTTCCCTTTGAATTCCCTTTTTCATAGATTTTCTAGGGGCCAAGTCCTCGGTTTTATGTTCCTGTGATAATAGGTCGATCGAAACACTTCACCATATAGTATTTATATGTCCTTTATATTGTGTTGTCCGGAAGAACTTACTGTTACCATTAATCCACAAGCTGCCTGGGCACCCAGCAGATTTTCGCCTGGCCTTCTTATTGCAGAGATACAGACCCAGCATGTAACTTTACAAATGGCGAAATTTTTAACTTCTGTTTTGACTTAATAAACGACGTAATGGACTGCTGTTTGAAGCTGAAAATTCCTTATAGTATCTAATTCTAATCTGTACTCTTTTAAGTTTTACTGGTTCTAATTTTTTTAATCAAATTGTAACTGTGTATTTGTTCTAGTTCGGTTGTTCTTATGAGCTTAAAGCTGAAATAAAGTGATTGATTGAATAATGGGACACTGGTGGGCGCTGTGGTCTAAACCACAGAGCCCTTGGGCTTGCCGATCGGAAGATCGACGGTTCGAATCCCCACGACAGGGTGATCTCCCGTTGCTCCTTCCCAGCTCCTGCCAACCCCAGCAGTTCGAAAGCATAGAATCCTAGAGTTGGAAGAGACCCCAAGGGCCATCCAGTCCAACCCCCCTGCCAAGCAGGAAACACCATCAAAGCATTCCTGACAGGTGGCTGTCAAGCCTCTGCTTAAAGACCCTCCAAAGAAGGAGACTCCACCACGCTCCTTGGCAGCAAATTCCACTGTCAAAACAGCTCTTACTGTCAGGAAGTTCTTTCTAATGTTTAGGTGGAATCTTCTTTCTCTGTAGTTTGAATCCATTGCTCTGTGTCCGCTTCTCTGGAGCAGCAGAAAACAACCTTTCTCCCTCCTCTATATGACATCCTTTGATATATTTGAACATGGCTATCATATCACCCCTTAACCTTCTCTTCTCCAGGCTAAACATACCCAGCTCCCTAAGCCGTTCCTCATAAGGCATCGTTTCCAGGCCTTTGACCATTGCCGACGCAAGTAGATAAACAGGCACCGCTGCGGCAGGAAGGTCAACGGCGTTTCTGTGCGCGCTGGTTTCTGTCACGGTGTCCCCGTTGCGGCAGAAGCGGTTCAGTCCTGCTGGCCACATGACCTGGAAAGCTGTCTGTGGACAAACGCCGGCTCCCTCGGCCTGAAAGCGAGATGAGCGCCGCAACCCATAGCCGCCCTTTGACTGGACTTAACCGTCCAGGGGGTCCTTTACCTTTTTACCCTTTTATGATTTGAATAAGCAGAGTTGGTGCAATTCTGGATCAGTTGCGAGCTGAATAAAGGCCAATAAACGGAGAGGGCCTGGTTCACCGGATGGAAGAAAGTTTCCAGCTTTAATCATGCCTAGAATGTTTTTAAATACATATGTGTGAATAGTGCTTAGAGGTTAAATACTAGGGTTTTTTTTAATGAATGATCAGCTGGAATGCAAACTGCCCATTGGAAGAAGAAGAAGAAGAGTTTGGATTTGATATCCCGCTTTATCACTACCCGAATGGAGTCTCCAAGCGGCTCACATTCTCCTTTCCCTTCCTGCCCCACAACAAACCCTCTGTGAGGTGCGTGGTGTTCTTAACCACTACACCACACTGGCTCTCCGGAGCTGTACCTCTTGCGTCTCAACTGCAAATTATCCTTCTGTGTCTGGGGCCGTGCATCTCTCCCGATCTATAAAAGCAGAATATGAGAACGTAGAAGGAGCTCTACCCATCTTGTCCCGTATCCTGTACTCACAGCAGCCAACCCAATGCCACAATGGGAACCCCCAAAAGCTAGACTCGGCGAGAGCACTCTGTCCTCCTATGGTGCCCAGCACTGCTGCCCAGGGGCGTAGGAAGTGGGGGGCGGTCCGCCCCAGGTTCCATCATGAGGGGGTGACAAATTATCAAGGAACAATTACAGCCCTACTAGGGTAGTTCATAAAAAACTTTCTTTTTTAAAAAAATGCCTGCTCCAAAGGTCTTATCTTACTACACTAGGGATTATATAGCTATATATGAATTTCATGCATATCAGTTAATAGCTTGACCCTCCTCCATGAAAATAGCTGTTTACTTGGCCGTTTTCCTATGTGGTGAAGGCTGAAATTTCAATTCAGTGGAGCACTTACTGCTCCCAACCCTAACCCTGCGGAAAGCCATCTCATTAGACTTTACAGTGGAACCTCGACTTACGAAGTACTCGACTTACGTATTTTTCGACTTCCGAAAGGGGAAAAAGCGGCCGCGTGCCTACGAATTTTTCGACTTCCGAAAGGAAATCCGCTTGGGTTTTAGATGCGCTTTACTCGACTTACGAAGTTTAGATGGGGTTTACTCGACTTACGAAGGTTTACATAGGGTTTTCTTATGAATTTTTCGACTTGCGTTTCCAATGCATTCCTATGGGAATGCCGTTTTCCGACTTACGAAATTTCCGACTTACGAGTGTGCTTTCGGAACGCATAAATTCGTAAGTCGAGGTTCCACTGTAATTTGATTTTGACATGTTTTTAGGAGGTAATTTAATTATTGTTGATTTTATACAATGTTATGTATCTGATGATAGCCGCCCTGAGCGCGACTTTGGCCAGGGAGGGTGGGATATAAATAAAAGTTGTTATTATTATTATTACTTATTATTATTCCTTTGTAAGAAAATATGAAATACAGTAAAAACATTTTTGTAGGCAAAAAATAAAATTAAAAAATAATGTGTGGGTGTGTGTGGGGGGGTGACAAGAAATTTTCTGCACCAGGTACCACCTGACCTTCCTATGCCTCTGACTCTTAAAGCAATGCACTTTTAATAAGATCGACATCAGAGTCCTGTTGGTGGAAGCGGGCGGAAAGTCCTTTAATCTTGCCTTAATGGAAAATCGATGGCTCCCCCCAGTGGTAATTTTGAGGAAAGACACATATTAGTCAATTCGCAATAACATACCCAGGAAGCAGCTAGACAGGTATCCCATTCTAGAATCAACCTCCCTGACCAGGTTAACTTTTGCATTGTTTGGTTACACATGCCTTTGCCAAGAGTTAACAGGCAGTTCCTCCGTGACATGGAGCAGTGTCCGACGGCCAACATGCAGCGGCAGTTAGTACTTAACAGCATATTGATTGCTGGCATGCAGGAGCGGGTGGAATTTGACGGCTCACAATGAGCCGCTTGCACTTTTTCTTGCGTGAATGTCCCTAGATTTGTTTAACTGAACTGGAAGCTGTTCTGGTTTCTCCCCAACCCCCACCAACATGTTGGTCCCTGAAGTGGAACAGGATCCCAATAGCAGCTCTCCTTCGGGGCCCAATCCACCAGGGCATTCTCCTATCACAGGCCCATTGAAATGAACGGAAGGGGTTGATACTGGCCTGACGCTCCGATTCCGGCAGAGCTTTGCTTATGGAAATGCCAGCTATTGACCAAAGGTAAAGAGAGCCGGGCGCTAATTTTTTAAGAAATGACATATCTATGAAGCGGGGAGGACAGCTGAAAATGCCAGCGTATTTGACATCTGACAACCCTGTTATGATTTTTGTCTAAGCCGAGCGGCACGCAGTTGCAGTGAGGATGGGTTTCACTTTTGCCTGTCTCACTAAGCCGTGAGAAAGCTGCCTTATCTTTTCCTACATGGAATGTTTATGTATCATTGTAATGCTAGCCTTTGGCTAGACCTCAAGCTGAAAGACGGCATTATGGCAGCTCTGTCTAATGAGCTTGTGAATAAGTTGGAGTTCTTGTTACAAGATACACTAAAAATAAATAGCTATACCAAGAACTCAGGCCAGAAATTTCAACAGAAGAAATATATCTACTCGTGAGTCATAATCCAATAGGGTATATATTCTATTGAATTATGGTGCTGGAGGAGACTCTTGAGAGTCCCATGGACTGCAAGAAGATCAAACCTATCCATTCTTAAAGAAATCAGCCCTGAGTGCTCACTAGAAGGACAGATCCTGAGGTTAAGGCTCCAGTACTTTGGCCACCTCATGAGAAGAGAAGACTCCCTAGAAAAGACCCTGCTGTTGGGAAAGATGGAGGGCACAAGGAGAAGGGACAACAAAGGACGAGATGGTGGGACAGTGTTCTTCAAGCGGCCAACATGAGTCTGACCAAACTGCAGGAGGCAGTGAAGACAGGAGTGCCTGTGTGCTCTGGTCCAGGGGGTCACGAAGAGTCAGACACGACTGAACGACTGAACAACATATATTCTGTTAAGAATTACAGTCTTAAATGCAGTTGCAGATTAAACAAAAATTATAATTTCAAACAAAGATATAGATTCAAACCGGATTTATATTCATTGCATTTGGTATTTTGTGTGCCTTATATTATACATAATATTATACTACACACATTACTATGAGTTTGAATCTGTATCTTTGTTTGAAATTATAATTTTTGTTTTAATCTGCAACTGCATTTAAAGACTCAGTTACAGGTAGATAGCCGTGTTGGTCTGTCATAGTCAAAACAAAATAAAAAAATTCCTTCCAGTAGCACCTTAGAGACCAACTAAGTTTGTTCTGGTATGAGCTTTCGTATGCATGCACACTTCTTCAGATAGAAGTATCTGAAGTATCTGAAGAAGTGTGCATGCACACGAAAGCTCATACCAAGAACAAACTTAGTTGGTCTCTAGGTGCTACTGGAAGGAATTTTTTTATTTTGTTTTGCATTTAAGACTGTAATTCTTAACAGAATATATACCTATTGGATTATGACTCACGAGTAGATATTATTTCTTCTGTTGAAATTTCTGGCCTGAGTTCTTGGTATAGCTATTTATTTCTGTCTAATGAGCTGGCAGCAGAGAATTTCTCTGCACTATTCCTACAATAAATAGTTTTAGCCTTAATTATGGCTTGTGTGTGTTGTTCTTCACGCTGGGAACAATCACATATGACTGCGCCACCGGACTCTCAGTAGCCGGGGATGTGCGCACACGGCTTTGCTCTGCCTTTGGGGCAGTCTTACAAACTGCCCCAGGTGGGGTATATGCTGACAAAACCTTGGGTTCCAGATAGTACATGGGTAGACGAGTCTCAGATACCTGGAACACAATTTTCACGGCCCTCTTGCGGCCAGGGTGGCACGTTGACCAGAAGGAATGTATGTAGCATCAACTCTCAAATCCGGCTACAGTGGTACCTTGGTTCTCAAACGCCTTGGTACTCAAACAACTTGGAACCCAAACACTGCAAACCCGGAAGTAAGTGTTCCGGTTTGCGAACTTTCTCCGGAAGCTGAATGTGCTCTGTTTTGAGTGCTACACTTCCGATCTGAGTGCCACACTTCTGTTTTGAGTGTTACGCTGAGGTCTGTCTGTTTTTGCTATTTATTTTGCGTTTTTGTTTTTTGCAGTGCTCTTTTGTATTTGTGACTCTGTGGAACCCAGTTCAGCTACTGATTGATTGATTGTGTGACTGCAGTACATTCATAGAATCGTAGAGTTGGAAGAGACCCCAAGGGCCATCCAGTCCAACCCCCTGCCAAGCAGGAAACACCATCCAAGCATTCCTGACAGGTAGCTGTCAAGCCTCTGCTTAAAGACCTCCAAAGAAGGAGACTCCACCACACTCCTTGGCAGCAAATTCCACTGTCCAACAGCTCTTACTGTCAGGAAGTTCTTCCTAATGTTTAGGTGGAATCTTCTTTCTTGTAGTTTGAATCCATTGCTCCGTGTCCGCTTCTCTGGAGCAGCAGAAAACAACCTTTCTCCCTCCTCTATATGACATCCTTTTACATATTTGAACATGGCTATCATATCACCCCTTAACCCTTAACATTGATTATTGCTTTCATTTTATGGATCAATGGTCTCGTTAGATAGTAAAATCCATGTTCAACTGCTGTTTTAGGGGTTGTTTTTAAAAGTCTGGAACGGATTGATCCATTTTGCATTACTTTCTATGGGAAAGCGCACCTTGGTTTTGGAACGGACTTCCGGAAAGGATTGAGTTTGAGAACCCAGGTACCACTGTACTTAATTCTGACCATATTAAACCTCCTGACGTTTACCTGTATTTTGCTCTAGAAGGCTGTTTGGTCAGCATCAAGCATATATTTCCAGTGTTGACGCTAAATACATTACTTCTGGTCAATGAAACACCATAGCCGTGAAAATTTGTGTCTCAGGGTTTTTAGACTCATCTACCCATGTACTGAGGGATGCGGGTGCTGCTGCGGGTTAAACCACAGAGCCTAGGGCTTGCCGATCAGAAGGTTGGCGGTTCAAATCCCCACGACGGCGTGAGCTCCCGTTGCTTGGTCCCTGCTCCTGCCCACCTAGCAGTTCGAAAGCATGTCAAAGTGCAAGTAGATCAATAGGTACCGCTCCGGCGGGAAGGTAAATGACGTTTCCGTGCGCTGCTCTGGTTCGCCAGAAGCGGCTTTGTCATGCTGGGCACATGACCCGGAAAGCTGTACGCCGGCTCCCTCGGCCAGTAAAGCGAGATGAGCGCCGCAACCCCAGAGTCGGTCACGACTGGACCTAACGGTCAGGGGTCCCTTTACCTTTATTTTACTACTAGTTGAAGGTAGCCCATTACATTAACGGGAGCTAGAGGAGGAGGAGGAGGCGGCAGGAGGCGGCAGAGGCTGGCGGCTGACCCATGTACTATCTGAAACCAAAGGGATGAATTGGTTGCCGGATGTGAAAAAATAAATATTTCAGCTCTCCTACCCCATGAATGAATATGTTGGGGACAAACAAGGGTTGTTTGTCTTCATCTCAGTCTATTTGTAGGGCTTCCTGTTGGGCTGTCCTCTTCCGGAAACTGTACGCTGGGGAACCTGGTGCTTTTCAGATATGGTTGTGACCTCCAACATCACCCTCAGCCAGTACTGGTCAGAGACGATGGAGCCGAGTAGGATTCCAGCAGCATCTCAACCTCCTCACCCCTAAACTTAGATGGACCTCTTCCCTCGGCCAAATCCCGTCACGCCTTTTCTCATGATCTTACCTTCAGTGGAAATTGTGCAGCAAAGACCCCCAAACCCAACCCCTGCGCTGGGCTGTGTTGTCAGGCCAGACCTACACGCCTCACCCTTCGCTGCCTTCGACGGCTCTCCAAACCAGCCTTTTAAAAGATCCCGTTGGGATTCAATCCGGGGGCGTTTAAGAACGGCGAGAGCGCCTCTGAGCACGCGCGGCCCGCATTTCTCATAGGGCATAAGCCGAAACTGCGGTGGCGATGGTGGAAGGAGTGGGGGGGGTGAGGGGAGGAGTTTCTTCGTGTTTCCCATGCGCCAAGAGCGAGCGGATTAAAACGGATAGAGGCAAATGTTGTTGTTTTTTGCTTTTGTCGCTTTTCTTATGTGTAATGAGTTTATTGGTTCCAGCAATTTAGTGCGCCCTCTCCCTGTCTAGGTCACTGGAATGGGGCCCCCGCCTCCCCTGTGCTCCCCCCGCAACCCGTGCTCAGGAAGAGATCAAGTCCTGACTCTCCTTTATCCTGGGGGTCAGGCAATGGTCCGCTCAACACAGGCATAAGCTCACACAAGCAGCGGCAGCAGCAGCAACGACAACAACACCCCCCCCCAATGTCTCGTTTCTTCTCCCTAAAGAGACCGCAACGTCCTTCTCGCTCCGTCTCCCGGAGCGGCGCTTCAAAACACAGGCCTTCCGACAGCATCCTCTGCTTCCAACGGCGAACCGGCGACGACCTGCCTTTTCCTTCTTGGCTAACCCCACAACCCACCGCAAAAAAAACCAAGGACTTGGTACCTGCGTCGCTTTAAGATGCATCGCAGCGTCCCCTCAGGATGGAGGCTCGGCTCAGCTTCTGCAAGGACGTCATCGCCTCCCAGTCCCCCCCCCCTTCCGATTCACGAGCTGGGATCCCTTGTTGTTTAAACCGCCCGCTTTCCAGCTCTCCGGAGCGGGCCGACAAAGGCGAAAACAACCGGTTGGGTGGGTCCCTCGCCCACCCACCCAGGGCTCCAAGCAGCCTTGCCAAGCTGTACTCAGGACCGGCTGAATAGAACAGGGGAAGGCTGCCTTTATTCCACCCAACCTCACCCCCCCCCCCCCGGTCAGACCTCGCGGCAGTCAACGTCGCCAACAGGATAATATTGCGAAAAAGAAGCACAGTCCTTGTTTGTTCCTGCAGGGAGCAGGGGTTCAGCTAGGAGGCTACGTTCGCGCCCTCGCGGGCCTACAAAAAGGGAAGACAAGCTGGCATGGACACAGGGGCAGGGTTGGTTAAGGGGCTGGGCAGTCGACGGTGCCAGGCTCGAGTTATCTGGTTTTGGCGTCTCCGTTGGCGGCGGGGCTCCTGCCGTTCAGCTGCAGCGGGGGCTCCTTGCTGATACAGTTGCCGCTGGGCTCCGAGTGGACGGCACCGTTTCTCTTGGCTTCCTTCACCTGCCCTGCCTCGTCGTCGGCCTTCTCGCTTTCGTCCGAGTCGCTCCGGAGATCCTTCTCCATCTGCCGGGAGAGAAACAGCTTTGGTCAAGGACGGTGGCTGCCCCTTGCCCTCTGCCCCGCTGTGCCAGTTCGATTTGGAGCGCTAGCAAGGGGTATTCCTGGACCAGGGCTGGACGAACCATTGAGCAAAATAAGGTTGATACTTAGGCATCAAGGGAACCCCAGAAATTTCCCATGTCAGGATTTTACCTCTCCGATCATTATCATTTTAAAAGTACCGCATTTTTCGCTCTATAAGGCGCACCTGACCATAGGATGCACCTAGTCTTTAGAGGGGAAAAGCCCCAATTTTTTGAGGATCAGCTCAAATTTCTGCAGCTTCTTTTGCAAAGGAGAAAAGCCCCATTTTTTGAGGATCAGCTCAAATTCCTGCAGCTTCTTTTGCAAAGGAGAAAAGCCCCATTTTTTGAGGATCAGCTCCAAGTTGTTGAGCTTACTTTGCAAAGGGAAAAAACCCTGTTTTATGGGGTTTAACTCACAGTTCTGCAGCTTCAGGAAAGGGAGCCATTTCTACAGTTTCCAGACAGATAATCTAATCAGCCAGTCCCATGTCGCTGGGGAAACAGCCTCCCTCTGCAAGGGGGCGGGGCTGGAATCTCTCTCCCTTATCTCTCTCCCCGATCGTTTGCTGAGCAGCTGCTCAGGGGGCTTCCTTTCAACACCCCCTCCTCTCTCTCTCTCTTTTTTAAAAAAGCACATCTGCTTTTGCCCCTGGGCAGTTCAGCTCCAGGGACCACACATTCGCTCCATAAGACGCACAGACATTTCCCCTTACTTTTTAGGAGGGAAAAAGTGCGTCTTATGGAGCAAAAAATACGGTGTATATACTGCCTTACCTTTCAAGAAGAAATGCCAAGCCGATCCACAAACAAATCGGGGCCAAGACCACATAATAAAAAGAACCAAGCCAATTGTAAAATCCAGCCACAGTGGTACCTTGGTTCTCAAACGCCTTGGGACTCAAACAACTTGGAACCCAAACACTGCAAACCCGGAAGTAAGTGTTCCGGTTTGCGAACTTTCTCCGGAAGCCGAATGTGCTCTGTTTTGAGTGTTACGCTTCCTATTTGAGTGCCACACTTCTGTTTTGAGTGTTACGCAGAGGTCTGTCTGTCTTTGCTATTTATTTTGCGTTTTCGTTTTTGCGGCGCTCTTTCGTTTTGTGACTGTGTGGAACCCAGTTCAGCTACTGATCGATTGATGTGTGACTGCAGTACATTGTTTATCGCTTCCATTTTATGGATCAATGGTCTCGTTAGATAGTAAAATTCATGTTAAATTGCTGTTTTGGGGGTTCTTTATAAAAGTCTGGAACGGATTAATCTGTTTTGCATTGCTTTCTATGGGAAAGCGCGCCTTGGTTTTGGAACGCTTTGGTTTTGGAACGGACTCCCGGAACGGATTAAGTTTGAGAACCAAGGTACCACTGTACTTGTAATTAAACTATAAAGGGTTGCAGCCCCTGTTGCTCAGAGTAACTATTAGGTCCAGTCATGGACGACTCTGGAGTTGCGCACTTATCTCACTTTACAGGCCGAGGGAGCCAGCATTTGTCCGCAGACAGCTTTCCGGGTCATGTGGCCAGCATGACTAACCTGCTTCTGGCAAAACCAGAGCAGCGCACGGAAACACCGTTTACCTTCCCGCCGGAGCGGTACCTATTTATCTACTTGCACTTTGACGTGCTTTCGAACTGCTAGGTGGGCAGGAGCTGGGACCGAGCAACAGGAGCTCATCCCGTCGCGGGGATTTGAACCGCCGACCTTCCAATCGGCAAGCCCTAGGCTCTGTGATTTAACCCACAGCGCCACCCGCGTCCCCGTTGCTCAGAGAAGGTGCATAGAAAATAATGGGCACAACTAGCTTAGGCCCGTGAATTTCTACTCTTGAGCAGAACTTTGCCGGCTACATCCCACAGCAAAACACAACCGCAGCAGAACATCTATAATGAGAATCATTCAACATCAGACCACTGTCATATGTTGTTCTTCCTAGCTGAAAAGTATACTGTATTTTTCGCTCCATAAGACGCACCTAGTTTTTAGAGGAGGAAAGGGGGAAAGCCCTGCTTTTTTGAGGATCAGCTCAAAGTGGTGCAGCTTCTTTTGCAAAGGGAAAAGACCTGCTTTTTTGAGGATCAGCTCAAAGTGGTGCAGCTTTTTTTGCAAAGGGAAAAGCCCTGCTTTTTTTTGAGGATCAGCTCAAAGTGGTGCAGCTTCTTTTGCAAAGGGAAAAGCCCTGCTTTTTTTTTGAGGATCAGCTCAAAGTGGTGCAGCTTTTTTTGCAAAGGGAAAAGCCCTGCTATTTTTGAGGATCAGCTCAAAGTGGTGCAGCTTTTTTTGCAAAGGGAAAAGCCCTGTTTTTTTGAGGATCAGCTCAAAGTGGTGCAGCTTTTTTTGCAAAGGGAAAAGCCCTGCTTTTTTGAGGATCAGCTGAAAGTGGTGCAGCTTTTTTTGCAAAGGGAAAAGCCCTGCTTTTTTGAGGATCAGCTGAAAGTGGTGCAGCTTCTTTTTCAAAGAGGAAAAGCCTCGTTTTTATGGGGTTCAACTCACAGTTCTGCAGCTTCTAGTCCTACAGGAAAGGGAGCCATTTCTACAGTTTCCAGACAGATAATCTAATCAGCCAGTCCCATGTCGCTGGGGAAACAAACAGCCTCCCTCTGCATTCAACAACGGAGGCCTGGGCAAGGGGGCGGGGCTGGAAAGGGAGCCTTATCTCTCCTCCCCCCGATCGCTTGCTAAACAGCTGTTCAGCGGCTTCCTTTCAACACCCTCTTCTCTCCTTGTAAAAAAAAGAGCACAATCTGCTTTTGGCCCCTCGGCAATTGGGCTCCAGGGACCATGCATTCGCTCCATAAGACGCACAGACATTTCCCCTTACTTTTCAGGAGGGAAAAAGTGCGTCTTATGGAGCGAAAAATACGGTAACAAGCATCTACAGGCCAAACTCTTGGTGGCCTTCATGGATCTGAAGTCAGCATTTGATTCCATCCCCAGATCCCAGCTTGTGGTCCAAATTAGACTTGATATTACAGGACAAACGACTTCTCTCCCTCGTAAAAACTCTATATAATGGAACCAAATTGCAGGTCCTTACCGTGCCGCTTTTAAGAAACTTGTAGACCATGTGGATGATTAAGAAGGACCAGAAGACATGGAGCAGTTGGAGAATCATCAGAAGGGCATTCATGAAGTAATAGCCAAAGAAGGGCTGGTACAGTTCCATTGAGTAGTAATATGTGTTGTAGATGACCCTGTGAGGAGATTGCAGGGATTAATAACCAAAATAGCACTAGTTACAGGTAGATAGCCGTGTTGGTCTGCCATAGTCAAAACAAAATAAAAAAAATCCTTCCAGTAGCACCTTAAGAGACCAACTAAGTTTGTTCTGGGTATGAGCTTTCGGTGCATGCACACTTCTTCAGATACACTGAAACAGAAGTCACCAGACGTTTATATATAGTGAGAGGGTGGGGAGGGGTATTACTCAGAGGGGTGGTGGGAATGGGTGATAGGCTGATAGCTGTGGTAAACCTGTTGACGACTGTTAACGACTGCAATTAGTCTTACAGGAAAAAGCAAGGGGTGAGAAGGTTAAAAAAGCTTTGTCATGTATAATGAGATAAGAATCCAATGTCTCTATTCAGACCAGGTCTCTCCATGATTTTAAGTTTGGTAATGAGTTGCAATTCAGCAACTTCTCTTTCCAGTCTATTTCTGAAATTCCTTTGTTGAAATTCCACTGTTGATGACTGTTAGCGACTGCAATTAGTCTTGCAGGAAAAAGCAAGGGGTGAGAAGGTTAAAAATAGCTTTGTCATGTATAATGAGATAAGAATCCAATGTCTCTATTCAGACCAGACCTCTCCGTGGTTTTAAGTTTGGAAATGAGTTGCAATTCAGCAACTCCTCTTTCCAGTCTATTTCTGAAATTCCTTTGCAATAAGACAGCTACTTTGAGGTCTTGTAAAAATAGCACTGAGCATCCCCTCCTTTATTCTGATACCAATTAAAAAACAGCAATGCAGTTTAAAAGAAATTTCCACCCCAAGCGAGCCGTAAGAATGTGCATATCGATCGTCTAAGTCAGGGGTCAGCAAACTTTTCCAGCAGGGGGCCGGTCCACTGTCCCTCAGACCTTGTGAGGGGCCGGACTATACTTTGGAAAAAAAATATGAACGAATTCCTATGCCCCACAAATAACCCAGAGATGCATTTTAAAGAAGAAGTAGAGTTTGGATTTGATATGCCGCTTTCTCATTACCCGAAGGAGTCTCACATTCTCCTTTCCCTTCCTCCCCCCACAACAAACACTCTGTGAGGTGAGTGGGGCTGGGAGACTTCAGAGAAGTGGGACTAGCTCAAGGTCACCCAGCAGCTGCATGTGGAGGAGCAGGGAAACATACCCAGCTCCCTAAGCCGTTCCTCATAAGGCATCGTTTCCAGGCCTTGGACCATTTTGGTTGCCCTCCTCTGGACACATTCTAGCTTGTCAGTATCCTTCTTGAACTGGGGTGCCCAGAACTGGACACAGTATTCCAGGTGAGGTCTGACCAGAGCGGAATACAGTGGTACTATTACTTCCCTTGATCTAGATGCTATACTCCTATTGATGCAGCCCAGAATTGCATGGGCTTTTTAGCTGCTGCATCACAGCAGGAGCAGGGACCGAGCAACGGGAGCTCACCTCATCGCAGGGATTCGAACCGCCGACCTTCCGATTGGCAAGCCCTAGGCTCTGTGGTTTAGTATCAAAAATGTCTCTAAGTGGCGTGCAAAAAACCCCCTCCAAAACGAAGCAACAACAGACAGGTCCCACCCACCGGAGCAGGGGGGAAACCAAGATTTCTCCATTTCCCAGCCCTTGAGATATTTGAAGATGTCTTACTTACTTGTAAGGGAAAATAACCAGGCGGGTGAAAAGGAAAACAGCAGAGAAAGTGAGGAAAAGCGTGTCACATATGCGCCGCCATTTCAGATAGTTGAATATCTTCGTGGGCTGGAGAAGGACACACAACACGGGAATCATTTCAGAGAATGATAGAATCGTAGAGGTGGAAGGGACCACAAGGGCCACCTAGTTCAATCCCTTGCAAATGCAGGAACCTTTTGCCCAGCGTGGGACTTGAACCCACAACCCTGAGACTGAAATTAATTTCCTCGAAACAATCAGATTGTTTCAAGGTATGGCAAAACGATATTTCTAAATATATCTGGCAAGGGGGGAAAACGGATAAATCGTTTTCTTTGCATCCAAAAGAAAGAAGACGTTTCCCCCCTGCCGGATATTATGAGGCATCCTGTCTTTGTTGGTTGAAGGAATGGATGACATTAGAGTCTTCACATATATTAGACCTAGAAGGTCATGATAATATTTTTGGCTGGCACGCTTATCTATGGTGCGAAAAGGTGAAAGTCCATAGGGATTGAAATCAATTTCCATCGGGAGTGGAGCTGATACAGGGAGCTGGAGTTCAGCATCCATATCTAGGTATTGGGCAAATCCACATGAGAAGATGCATCCAGGGCTGGCTTACCCATAGGCGCTAGGGGAGCGGGGCGCCGGGCTCTCAGGGGCGCCAGGCCAAGAGTCTGGGGCCGAGATTTGGAGTCTGGGGATTGAAGATACCCAAGGGACCTAAGGGACCGCCTTTCCTGGTATGCCCCGCAGAGGACCTTAAGGTCCACAAATCACAACATTTTGGAGGTCCCGAGCCACAAGGTTGTTAGACTGGTCTCAACTAGGGCCAGGGCCTTCTCAGTACTGGCCCCGACTTGGTGGAAAGGTCTGTCGCAAGAGACCAGGGCCCTGCGGGATTTGGCATCTTTCCGCAGGGCCTGCAAGACAGAGCTGTTCCGCCTGGCCTTCAGGTTGGACTCAGTCTGATCTTTCCTCCCCTTGTGGTTTTGATTATGGGCGATAAATGAAGCGGCATTTTAAATTGTATTTTAACCTGTATTTTAATTAATGGTTTTTTCTTTCTTTTATACTTTATTGTAATTTTATTGGTGTTAGCCGCCCTGAGCCCGGTTTCGGCTGGGAAGGGCGGGGTATAAATAAAAGTTATTATTATTATTATTATATGCTAAAGACAGCCCTGGATGCATCAAACCACCAGGCTAGGCCAGCCCCTCCGGGCTGCCCACCTCCTGGGGTAGGGGCATCACTTACCTCCAGGAAGCAGTCGGACGCATCGTGGATGACCATGACAAGGGTGCCAATGCGGATGTAGTTGGCACAGTAGGAGAAGCTGATGAGGAAAATCGTGGCCGCGTGATGGACAATCTGCTCACCGAAGTCCTGTAGTGGCGGGGGGAGAGGAAACAGCATTGGAACGGCTGAGGACACAACATGGATATATCGTTGGTATCTAACAACCGAGTAAACCCCAGAGCCTAGGGCTTGCCGATCAGAAGGTCGGCGGTTCGAATCCCTTCGACGGGGTGAGCTCCCGTTGCTCGGTCCCTGCTCCTGCCAACCTAGCAGTTCGAAAGCACGTCAAAGTGCAAGTAGATAAATAGGTACCACTCCGGCGGGAAGGTAAACGGCATTTCCGTGCGCTGCTCTGGTTCGCCAGAAGCGGCTTAGTCCTGCTGGCCACATGACCCGTAAGCTGTACGCCGGCTCCATCGGCCAGTAAAGCGAGATGAGCGCCGTGACCCCAGAGTCGGACACGACTGGACCTAATGGTCAGGGGTCCCTTTACCTCTAAACTGGCAAAAATGTATACAGTCGTACCTCGGAAGTCAAACGGAATCCGTTCCGGAAGTCCGTCTGACTTCCAAAACGTTCAGAAACCAAGGCGCGGCTTCTGATTGGCTGCAGGAAGCCCCTGCAGCCAATCAGAAGCCCCGGCGGACGTTCGGGTTCCAAAGAACGTTCGCAAACCAGAACACTCGCTTCCGGGTTTGCGGCGTTCGGGAGCCGAAACGTTCTACTCGCAAAGCGTTCGGGATCCAAGGTACGACTGTAACTCTAAATCAAACTCCAAATCCTTTCCCTTCCTGTGAGGTGAGTGGGGCTGAGAGACTTCAGAGAAGTGGGACTAGCCCAAGGTCACCCAGCAGCTGCATGTGGAGGAGAGGAGACACGAACCCGGTTCCCCAGATTACGAGTCCACCGCTCTTAACCACTACACCACACTGGCTCTCATCCTAGATCCATGGTCTAGGATGCCGGCCAGCCTGCCAGGCCCCCTTCCAAGAGGCTCCATTTCACCTCCCCTTTTCCACCCCCCCTCCTCCAACAGGCATTCTTCTGTGGCAGCTGAGCATGCTCAGTCTGTCTACTTTCCCCCAAAGAATTCTGGGAACTGTAGTTTGCAAAGGGCGCTGGGAAATGGAGCTCTGTGAGGGGCACACTACAGTGCCCAGGATTTTGGGGGGAAAGTGTCAAGTCTTCACGGGTATTTTAGACTCTGGTCTTAGAAGAAGAAGAAGAAGAAGAAGAAGAAGAAGGAAGAGTTTGGATTTGATATCCCACTTTATCACTCCCCGAAGGAGTCTCAAAGCGGCTCACATTCTCCTTTCCCTTCCTCCCCCACAACAAACCCTCTGTGGGGCGAGTGGGGCTGAGAGACTTCAGAGAAGTGGGACTAGCCCAAGGTCACCCAGCAGCTGCAAGTCGAGGAGCGGGGAAGCGAACACAGTTCACCGGATTACGAGTCCACCGCTCTTAACCACTACACCACACTGGCTCTCACAGGCAAGGAAGGCGCCCACAGACGGGGAGCCACCGCAGAGAAGGCCCCGTTCTCATGTTGCCGCCCCCCGGACCTCTCATGGAGGAGGCACACAAAGGAGGGCCTCGGAGGATGAACATAGAGTCCGGGACGGTTTATAGGGAGAGAGGCAGTTCTTATCTTGTTCTGAGTCTTGACTGACTGTCCGCACCACCACCGATGCGTCCACTCACCTTCCGCTTGATGTCGAAAGGCAGCGTGATGACCAGGGAGCAATAGAATGAAAGCTCCAGCATGTAGTAGCTGAAGATGGAGGGGAGGAGAGGCTGCGGTGCCCAAAACGAGAGGCATAGGAAGGAGAGAGAGAGAAGCAACGTTATTCCGATAAATCTGAAAACGCATCTCGGGACTAGATTACCGCCACGGGCTTTGCGTGGGGCTGCCCTCGGACCCGGTCCGTTTGCATTTCTTAGTGCAGAAATGAATGAAACTTTATTTGTGTCAGTCATCGGCCATAGCAATAAAGCAGGAATGTCCAAAGTCTGTTTCGGGGGCCTAATTCGGCCTTCAACCCCTTATAATAATAATAATAATAATAATAATTATTATTATTATTTATATTTATTATATTTATTATAATATATATATTATAAATAAATATATTATAAATATATTTATTATATTTATTATTATTATTAATTATTTATTATTCATACCCGGCCATCTGGGCGGCTTCCAACAAAATATTAAAATATTAAAATACAAATGATAGATTATTGTATTTTAATATTTTAATATTTTGTTGGAAGCCGCCCAGATGGCCGGGTATAAATAAATTATTATTATCATTATTATTATTTAATGATAAACATTAAAAGCTTCCCTAAACAGGGCTGCCTTCAGATGTCTTCCAAAAGTCTGGTTGTTGTTGATCCCTTTGACCTCTGCTGGGAGGGCGTTCCACAGGGCGGGCGCCACCACCGAGAAGGCCCTCTGCCTGGTTCCCTGTAGCTTTGCTTCTCCCAGGGAGGGAACCACCAGAAGGCCCTCGGAGCTGGACCTCAGTGTCCGGGCAGAACGATGGGGGTGGGCATATGCAACTGTTTAAAATTTCCTTGAGTAGCTAATAATAATAATAATAATAATAATAATAATAATAATAATAATAATAGATTTGCCTGAAACCTGCACAATTGCTGCCAGTCAGTGCTGACAATATGGAGCTAGATGGTCTGACTTAGTCTAAGGCAGCTTCCCAAGTTTTTTACGTCCTTTAATTCAGAACCATGAGGACTGGAATCTTGCTGCGTTTTCGAAGGTTCTGCAGTTCTCGCATGCAGAATGTCCCAGGATCGGGCCTGGTAAGGCTGGCAAGGTAGACTCATTGAAGAGTCCCGGGCAAGTGCCCCTTGATATTCTCAAGCACCTTGGACGTTAAAAACCCAAGTTTTAAGCCACTTGTCAATTTCACACTCGGAAAGGCTAAACAGGTTTCAGTTTCGTGCCGTTCCGCACACCTTATCTCTGTACGGTAGCATCCGGACAATTTTTTAATTTTATTTTTTAAACTCACACATTGCAGTTGAAATTTCTCGTCTGCTTACCTGCTGTGGATACCTGACCCAACACTCGCGGTGGTCCCAGAACCAGGGTTTCTGCAAGGAGGCAAGCATCTGTAAGAATAATTGCACATCTCTCCACCGTCCCATAGGAAAAGGGTTGGCAGAATACAACATTAGGGCCAGATGTTGGGCTGATTGGCTGTGAGGAGCAAGGGGCAGCTCTGGGAGTTGTTGTTCAACAACATCTCTTTCACCTTGAGGCATTTTCAGGACCCACCCTGCTCATAGCTGTCAACTTTCGGATTTGAAAATAAAGGATTTTTTCAAACTTTCGGATTTGAAAATAAGGGATGCCGCCAGGGCGGTGCAATGGCACCAAGTAGCCTCGCCACCCTGCGCTCCAGAGGCTGCGCGCGAACAGGTGAGCGAAAGAGCGAGCGCGTAGACGGCAGGCAGGCTGGCTGTCTGGTTGGGCGTGAGGGTCTGGCTGCACAAGGCATGCAAGCTCCGCACCCAGTCAGTCTCAGACTCCTTATTGGCAGCCCAGCAACGCAGCTGAGGAGCCTCCCTGGCCGGGAGGGAGGGAGAGGAGCTGCTTCCTTGGAAATCCGGGAAATTTAAGGGATATCAACAATCCGGGATAGCAGCCGGAAACGGCATTGGAATAAGGGAGTTTCCCGCAAAAAAAGGGAGGGTTGACAGCTATGGTCCACTGTAATCTGCTAGTGTTTTAAGATGTTTACAAAATTTCCTCCGCGTATTCCGCAAATTCTCCCCGGTTCTTTCTTAAAAGCAGCCCATTCACAGCGCCTCTGTTTTATCTGGACTGAGCTTCGGTTCTCCGCGGCTCCGACTGGCACTGGAGACAGCAGGCTGCCTTTTGGATAAGGAGCTAAAAAACTGAAAAGTGATTGTCGTTGCAACTCACGTCGTGAAGGACTGCCAAACCGGTGCAAAATGAAGTGTAGTAAAACGTGCACCGCCAGCTGGAAGGGAATAACAAAAATCAGGGCAGATCTGTGAGGTCAGGATTCAGGAGCAGGACTAACACCAAACAAGAGTCCACAGGATTCAACCGGAGTTCTACCAATATCCCACAAAGCAGTTTTGTCTAATAGGACACATTTTTATATGCTAACTTGGCTAATATACGGATTTTTAAAAATTTTGTTTTGTTACGCACACTTTTTCCTAGTAGAATTACTTTTGCGCAGGTTACTTGCTTGGTGATCTGCACTGCAAAAATTCTTTTTTTTAAATATATAAAATATTTATTGGATTTTTAACAGAATCAAATAAACAACATACACTACATACAAAAACATAACACAATACAAAACTATTATAAACAATAACACAACATACATCAGATTTTTCCTTTCATCTTATCTCATAATGTTGGGGTGACTTCCTCACGTCTCCCCATTGTCAATCATCTTTAGTAATTTCTTCTCAGCTTTAAATACCGTATTTTCTGGTGTACAAGACGACTGGGCGTATAAGACGACCCCCAACTTTTCCAGTTAAAATATAGAGTTTGGGATATACTCGCCGTATAATAAATACGACCCGGCGTATAAGACGACCCCTAACTTTTGAGAAGATTTTCCTGGGTTAAAAAGTAGTCTTATACGCAGGAATATACAGTATTAATTGTTATTATAACTTCTATCCTATATAATAAAGTGGCTGTGTCCCTGCGTCCGTTCCGTGTGTCACGGAATTGCGCTACTGCGCATGTCCGTGTCCCACACGGACGCAGGGATTGGAGCGGGCAGAGAGGGGGGCGTGTCCGCGAGGCTGTGGCGGCGCACGCGCGTTCTCAGTTGCGCCAGCGCCGCTGCCTCGCACGGACGCAGAGGGCCGCCCCATCCTCGCCGCTGCTACCGCCGCTGCTACAGCTGCCCCCGGGGAAAATGAAGAAGGGGGAGGGAGCCCCTCTCCACCCCCCAGCGGCCGCTGTCCTGCCTCCTCCTCCTCTAGCGCCCGTTATTGAACGGGCTAACTTCAACTAGTTCTTATATAAAGTCTTAACCTAAAATCATGCATCTATATTACTTAATCCTATTCTGCACTGCAAAAATTCTGGGAAGCGTGAATTTTTGCAAAGACGGAAGCGTTTCAAGTCCGTATATCGTTTGGGGAAAGTGCATATTAAAAAAAGGTTTGGCTTAGAAGGCGCACTGAATTTTTTATTTATTCATTAAAGATTTTCTTGATTTACAAAGGTATATGCAATGTCTCTCTCGTATTTTTCCCATGTAACATTTTTACAAACCAGTTTCGTTTGTTCAGACATTAGGAAGAAAAGGGGGGAAAGAGGTGGGCGTTTGTAATATATTTATTATCTTTCTTTATATCTTTATTGTCATTGTACAAGTACAATGAAATTGGATTTAAATAATAATAATAATAATAATAATAATAATAATAATAATAATTAAAAATAAATAAATTCATTTTTCATTTAAACAATTGTTTCCCCAACCAAAAATGTACTCAACACGAGTAACAGCAGTAAAAGCCATACGAAACACTTAAAAATAAGGGAGAGCACTGAGAAGCCGCTGCGTCTATGCGCGCCGCCATCTTAGAACTCTTATAACTTAGAACTGTTATAAAAAACAAATTATTATTTAATAGGCACGATTAATATATTTAAACGTAATCAAACGTGTACAATTAAACACACAATTAATAGATTTAATGAATTTATTTATTAAACAAATTTCATATGCCATCAGATGCATGCGCTTTCATCGACAGCACATGACACAAAAAGGCGTTAGGATGTTGCGTTTGCATTTTGGTGCTCTATTCAGACATGGAAATATCAAGGATAATTAACTTCTGCTTTTGTTTACCAGCCTCAAATTCTCGAACCTCTATTGACATACGGACAAGACTGCAGCAGAGCTGAGTGCAATAAAACCGCTCAGCGAAATCTGCATCTAACATTTCAGTTAATGTTAAGTAACATTCACAAACCCACGATGCGTGTTGCAAAAACCTGGCCGGTATCTCTGTCCTGAGTAAACACCAGGAAGGATAACTTTCATCTGAGCGCCACTTCCGACCAACAACCAACTGATTAGCAAATTTAGATTGAGCCGTCTGATACCAGGGGCTGAGCAAAACCACACGCAGGGCTGAGTCTAGATTATATGATAAAGGTAAAGGGACCCCTGACCGTTAGGTCCAGTCACGGACGACTCTGGGGTTGCGGCGCTCATCTCGCTTTGTTGGCCGAGAGCCGGCGTACAGCTTCCGGGTCATGTGGCCAGCAGGACTAAGCCGCTTCTGGCGAACCAGAGCAGCGCACGGAAACGCCGTTTACCTTCCTGCCAGAGCAGTACCTATCTATCTACTTGCACTTTGACGTGCTTTCGAACTGATAGGTGGGCAGGAGCAGGGACCGAGCAACGGGAGCTCACCCCGTCGCAGGGATTCATAGAATCACAGAATCATAGAGTTGGAAGAGACCACAAGGGCCATCCAGTCCAACCCCCTGCCAAGCAGGAAACACCACCCAAGCATTCCTGACAGGTGGCTGTCAAGCCTCTGCTTAAAGACCTCCAAAGAAGGAGACTCCACCACACTCCTTGGCAGCAAATTCCACTGTCGAACAGCTCTTACTGTCAGGAAGTTCTTCCTAATGTTTAGGTGGAATCTTCTTTCTTGTAGTTTGAATCCATTGCTCCGTGTCCGCTTCTCTGGAGCAGCAGAAAACAACCTTCCTCCCTCCTCTATATGACATCCTTTTATATATTTGAACATGGCTATCATATCACCCCTGAACCTTCTCTTCTCCAGGCTAAACATACCCAGCTCCCTAAGCCGTTCCTCATAAGGCATCGTTTCCAGGCCTTGGACCATTTTGGTTGCCCTCCTCTGGACACGTTCCAGCTTGTCCGTATCCTTCTTGAACTGTGGTGCCCAGAACTGGACACAGTATTCCAGGTGAGGTGTGACCAGAGCGGAATACAGTGGGACTATTCCTTCCCTTGATCTAGATGCTATACTCCTATTGATGCAGCCCAGAATTGCATTGGCTTTTTGAGCTGCTGCATCACACTGTGGACTCATGTCAACTTTGTGGTCTACCAAGACTCCTAGATCCTTTTCACTTCAAACCGCCGACCTTCCGATCGGCAAGCCCAAGAGGCTCAGTGGTTTAGGACACAGCGCCACCAGCGCCCCTATTATCATTTCTGTGGGAAATCAAAACTCCAAGGGTAAAATAATTATCCGCTTTGGAAGTAAACCCATATTGAAGGGCAGGGAGTGGGAATTTTCCTAATCTTGCATTCTATCATTTGGCAGTCCACTTGAAAGCGATCGCTTAAGCGACAAATATCCATGTCCTTTAAGGAAAGGGTTTTGGTAACAGACTGTTAGGACAGCGTTAGCAATTTTACTTTTGGTAAAGATGAGATAAACCATAATTAAAATGTTCCCGACATCTTGGGTCACACAGATGCAGCAGCAGAAAGAGAACATTTAGTCAAAATATGCATCTGAAGAAGTGCGCATACACACGAAAGCTTATACCAAGAACAAACTTAGTAGGTCTCTAAGGTCTAAACCACGGAGCCTAGGGCTTGCTGATCAGAAGGTCGGCGGTTCGAATCCCCGTGACGGGGGGAGCTCCCGTTGCTCGGTCCCAGCTCCTGCCCACCTAGCAGTTCGAAAGCACATCAAAGTGCAAGTAGATAAATAGGTACCGCTTTGGCGGGAAGGTAAACGGCATTTCCGTGCGCTGCTCTGGTTCGCCAGAAGCGGCTTAGTCATGCTGGCCACATGACCCGGAAGCTGTACGCCGGCTCATGGCCAATAAAGCGAGATGAGCGCCGCAACCCCAGAGTCGGTCACGACTGGACCTAATGGTCAGGGGTCCCTTTACCTTTACCTTTAAGGTGCTACTGGACAATTTATATTGTCGGAGGGCCTTCTGGCGGTTCCCTCCCGGCGAGAAGCCAAGTTACAGGGAACCAGGCAGAGGGCCTTCTCGGTTGTGGCACCCATCCTGTGGAACACCCTCCCATCAAATGTTAAGGAAATATATATGGTTGGCTACCTACCCGAGTCAAAATATGTAGCTCTACTCGATTTAGCTAAAGGCAACAACACTCTATTAATTGGGTGCTGCTAATAGGATCCTCAATAATAAAGTTGCTGTGTCCCTGCGTCCGTTCCGTCTGTCATGGAATTGCGCTACTGCGCATGTCCGTGTCCCACACGGACGCAGGGATTGGAGCGGGCGGAGAGGGGGGCGTGTCCGCGAGGCAGCGGCGGCGCACACACGGTGTCAGTTGCGCCAGCGCCGCTGCCTCGCACGGACGCAGAGGGCCGCCCCATCCTCGCCGCCGCTACCGCCGCCCCCGGGGAAAACGAAGAAGGGGGAGGGAGCCCCTCTCCACCCCCCAGCGGCCGCTGTTCTAGCGCCCGACGGGGGAAGCGGCCCGAGGAGGACGCCGTGGCTGAGGCGGGATTTCAACCCGGGCCTCCTCGCCTCCTCCTCCTAGGGCTCTGCCTCCTCCTGCCTCCTCCTCCTCTAGCGCCCGTTATTGAACGGGCTAAATTCAACTAGTTCTATAATAAGAGGATCAGGCCGAAAGAAGCAAATAATAATTTAAAAAAAGCACTTGGACATTGCTAGGGAAATAGGTATGGCGCTTATTCCAGATCTAACAGCTTCACTTAAGAAGCCGTTGCCTTAAGGAAATTGTGATTCAGAACTGACAATTCTGACCAATGCAGACAAAGAATAATAGAATTGTGAACCCCAAGGGTTCAGGGTTCCCCAAACTCGGGTCTGCAGCCATTTCTGGACTACAAATCCCATCATCCCTGAGCACTGGTCCTGCTAACTGGGGATGATGGGAGTTGTAGTCCCCCCAAAACAGCTGGAGACCCAAGTTTGGGAAAGGCTGCTTTAGAGTCTTCGGGCCTTTTAAGCTTAAAGATTGCAATTTCTGGGTGAAATACCTTAAACCCGCGTGCGTCTTTTGATGTTTCTCACCTGGCTTCGCAGAACTTCTTGGTCAAGCTCGGCCGGTCCTGGTTACGGCGATATCGAAACCACCTCTCCACCTGCCTGGGCTGTAAGTCGCACTGCTTGGCCAGACCGACGAGCTCTCCCTGGAAAAAGAGGCCGGGGGACAGGTAGATCGCAGTAGGGTTGGCGAATTACCGGTGTAGGTTTCTGGGAACAATTCAAAGTGTTGGTGCTGACCTTTAAAGCCCTAAACGGCCTCGGTCCTGTATACCTGAAGGAGCGTCTCCACCCCCATCATTCTGCCCGGACACTGAGGTCCAGCTCCGAGGGCCTTCTGGAGGTTCCCTCCCTGCGAGAAGTGAGGTTGCAGGGAACCAGGCAGAGGGCCTTCTCGGTGGTGGCACCCGCCCTGTGGAATGCCCTCCCACCAGATGTTAAGGAAATAAACAACTATCTGCACTCCTGTGGAAATGTGTCTTTAGTTACTGTCTAACACTTTGGTTTAGATTACCTACCGTATTTTCCGGCGTACAAGGCGAATGGGGGTATAAGACGACCCCCAGTTTTTCGAGTTAAAATATAGAGTTTGGGATATACTCTATATTTTAACTCAAAAAATATCGAGCGGCGCCGGAACCACGTCTGCGGCTCCGCAGAAGTGATTTCTGGTGCTGCGGGCATTTTGGGTATGGGCAGCGCGGCACCAGAAATCGCTTCTGCGCGTGTCCGCGGCTCCGCAGAAGCGATTTCTGGCGCTGCGGACATTTTGGGCATGTGCAGAAGCGATTTCTGGTGCCGCGCTGCCCATATCCAAAATGTCCACAGCGCCAGAAATCAGTTCTGCGGAGCCATGGACGCGATTCCGGCGCCGCTTGGCAAGTCCCGCGCCGCGCTGCAGTATCCGGCGTACAAGACGACCCCCGATTTTGGAGCAGATTTTTCGGGGTTCAAAAGTCGTCTTGTACGCCGGAAAATACGGTAACTACTATATAGCCCAATGCCTTTGGCGCGATGAGTTTAGCAGCCCTTGGGCCAATAAGATTCATGCTAAACTTTTATCTATTGGAATCTTGCCCATAGAACTCTTGAACCAAGATTTTACCTTAGCAAGGAAAATTATTAATCAAAGACTGGATGACAGAGGGGCAGCGTAATCTTATGTTTGGGGGGGGGGGCTCTGTTCCCCGCGTCAGTTGGGAGTCATTTCTCCAACTCATGTGCCATCTTACCTATCATCCCTTTCTATTGCCAGTCATCATTTTGCCTTTATCAAAGCACGTTTTAATGTTTTCCCTTCGAATTCCCTTTTTCATAGATTTTCTAGGGGCCAAGTCTCGGCTTTATGTTCCTGTGATAATAGATCGATGGAAACACTTCACCATATAGTATTTATATGTCCTTTATATTGTGTTGTCCGGAAGAACTTACTGTTCCCATTAATCCACAAGTGGCCTGGGCACCCGGCAGATTTTCGCCTGGCCTTTTTATTGCAAGATACAGACCAGCATTTAACTTTACAAATGGCGGAATTTTTAACTTCCGTTTTGACTTAATAAACGACGTAATGGACTGCTGTTTGGAAGCTGAAAATTCCTTATAGTATCTAATTCTAATCTGTACTCTTTTTAATTTTAATTTAATATGTGGGGCTACCTTTGAAGGTGACCCGGAAACTGCAATTAATCCAGAATGCGGCAGCTAGACTGGTGACTGGGAGCGGCCGCCGGGACCACATAACACCGGTCCTGAGAGATCTACATTGGCTCCCAGTACGTTTCCCAGCACAATTCAAAGTGTTGGTGCTGACCTTTAAAGCCCTAAACAGCCTCGGTCCTGTATACCTGAAGGAGCGTCTCCACCCCCATCGTTCAGCCCAGACACTGAGATCCAGCTCCGAGGGCCTTCTGGTGGTTCCCTTACTGCGAGAAGCAAAGCTACAGGGAACCAGGCAGAGGGCCTTCTCGGTAGTGGCGCCCGCCCTGTGGAACACCCTCCCATCCCATGTCAAAGAGATAAATAACTACCTGACATTTAGAAAACACCTGAAGGCAGCCCTGTTTAGGGAAGTTTTTAATGTGTGATATTTTAATGTATTTTAGTGTTTGTTGGAAGCCGCCCAGAGTGGCTGGGGGAACCCGGCCAGATGGGCGGGGTACAAATAATAAATTATTATTATTATTAAGTTTTTACTGGTTTTAATTTTTAAATCAAATTGTGCTGTGTTTTTGTGCTAGTTCTGTTGTTCTTATGAGCTTAAAGCTGAAATAAAGTGATTGATTGATTGAAACAACTATCTGACTTTTAGAAGACATCTGAAGACAGCCCTGTTTAGGGGAGTTTTTAATGTTTGACGTTTTATCGTGTTTAAATATTCTGTAGGGAGCCGCCCAGAGTGGCTGGGGAAACCCAGCCAGATGGGCGGGGTATTAATAATAATAATAATAATAATAATAATAATGTTGTTGTTGTTGTTGTTGTTGTTGTTGTTGTTTCTTCTCTTTTCGGAGGGGAGGTGTTTAACCTAAATTCTGGTGTTGTTCACTCACATTCCACTTTGTTTAGCGGCTGAAGAATAGGAAATCTGGCAGGAGAAAAACAGCCCTCCGTCCAGGACCTGGTACCAAAGACTTCTGCAGCCACTCACCTCTTTGGGGCATTTCCCTTGCGAGGTATAAAAACCTTCCAGGACGGGGTTCGGAGGAGCTTTCCTCCGTACTTTCTCCCTCAGTCCCATTTTTCTGCTCAGCGGCACAGCGACGATCCTGCGGAGGAGAATGAGTCAGGTCAGCAGGGCTTGTTCCCCGTCTGGGTTTGGTCACAAGATGCCAGGAAAAGGGACAGAAGGCAACTGGGGGTCAAACACTGCTTCTCAGCCGCTTACCACTGGAGTCACCACAGGTAGAACGAGGCTTCCTCGCTTTCGTCACAAGTAATAATAATAATAATAAATATTATTTACTGTATTTTTCGCCCTATAAGGCACACCTGACCATAAGACGCACCTAGCTTTTAGAGGGGGAAAGCCCCAATTTTTTTTGAGGATCAGCTCAAATTTCTGCAGCTTCTTTTGCAAAGGAGAAAAGCCCCATTTTTTGAGGATCAGCTCAAAGTTGTTGAGCTTACTTTGCAAAGGGAAAAAACCCCGTTTTATGGGGTTTAACTCACAGCTCTGCAGCTTCAGGAAGCCATTTGTACAGTTTCCAGACAGATAATCTAATCAGCCAGTCACATGTCGCTGGGGAAACAGCCTCCCTCTGCAAGGGGGCGGGACTGGACTCTCTCTCCCTTATCTCTCTCCCCAACCGTTTGCTGAGCAGCTGCTCAGGGGGCTTCCTTTCAACACCCCCTTCTCTCTCTCTTTTTTTAAAGCACGATCTGCTTTTGCCCCTGGGCAGTTCAGCTCCAGGGACCACACATTCGCTCCATAAGACGCACAGACATTTCCCCTACTTTTTAGGAGGAAAAAAGTGCGTCTTATGGAGCGAAAAATACGGTATGCCCTGCCCTTCCCAGCCGAAACCGGGCTCAGGGCGGCTGACACCAATAAAAATTACCATAAAGTATAAAAGAAAGAAAAAACCGTTAATTAAAATACAGGTTAAAATACAATTTAAATGCCGCTTCATTCATCGGCCATAATCAAAACCATAAGGGGAGGAAACATCAGACTGAG
Source organism: Darevskia armeniaca (assembly GCA_034641395.1). Classification (NCBI taxonomy): domain Eukaryota; kingdom Metazoa; phylum Chordata; class Lepidosauria; order Squamata; family Lacertidae; genus Darevskia; species Darevskia armeniaca. The sequence goes on along the minus strand of JAWWNF010000885.1, from coordinate 51,685 downwards.
TCCGACCCGAAGGCCAGGCGGAACAGCTCCGTCTTGCAGGCCCTGCGGAAAGATGTCAAATCTCGCAGGGCCCTGGTCTCTTGCGACAGAGCGTTCCACCAAGTTGGGGCCAGTGCTGAAAAGGCCCTGGCCCTAGTTGAGACCAGTCTAACAACCTTGTGGCTCGGGACCTCCAAAATGTTGTTATTTGTGGACCTTAAGGTCCTATACGGGACAAACCAGGAGAGGCGGTCCCATAGGTACGAGGGTCCTAGGCCGCATAGGGCTTTAAAGGTCAAAACCAGCACCTTAAACCTGATCCTGTACTCCACCGGGAGCCAGTGCAGCTGGTAAAGCAGTGGATGAATGTGGTCCCGCGGCAAGGACCCCGTAAGGAGCCTCGCCGCGGCATTCTGCACCCGCTGGAGTTTCTGGGTCATTCTGTTGAATGATTCTCATTATAGATGTTCTGCTGCGGTTGTGTTTTGCTGTGGGATGTAGCCAGCCAAGTTCTGCTCAAGAGTAGAAATTCACGGGCCTAAGCTAGTCGTGCCCATTATTTTCTATGCACCTTCTCTGAGCAACGGGGACGCGGGTGGCGCTGTGGGTTAAACCACAGAGCCTAGGGCTTGCTGATTGGAAGGTCGGTGGTTCGAATCCCCGCGACGGGGTGAGCTCCCGTTGCTCGGTCCCTGCTCCTGCCCACCTAGCAATTTGAAAGCATGTCAAGTGCAAGTAGATAAATAGGAACTGCTCCGGCGGGAAGGTAAACGGCGTTTCCGTGCGCTGCTCTGGTTCGCCAGAAGCGGCTTAGTCCTGCTGGCCACATGACCCGGAAGCTGTACGCCGGCTCCCTCGGCCAGTAAAGCGAGATGAGCGCCGCAACCCCAGAATCGTCCACGACTGGACCTGATGGTCAGGGGTCCCTTTACCTTTTTACCAGCTCTATGATTCTGTCCTCTTTCCCATGCCCAAAGCCGTTTCCAGAAAACCCTCGATATTCCTCACTCCCAAAACCCTTTTTGCCTGTAAAGCAGGCGCTCTGTAATGGAGCAATTATCTCTCAGAGTGAAGTCCTGCCTTTTTAGAGCCAGCTCATCAATAAATATTCATGTGGCTCTTCCTGTTGTCCCGGGGACTGGCTGTGCTTACAGAGAAGCAGTTTAGCAATGCCTCAAGGCAGGCTGTTGCAGATTAGAAAACAAGGACCTGAGGTGCTGGCTGTATCTAGTCCAGCACCCGCAAGTTGCAAAAGAGAAAAGGCACTCTGCAGATGCTCAGAGAGAATCTAGAGCATAGCTGTCAACCCTCCCTTTTTTTGCGGGAAACTCCCTTATTCCAATGCCGTTTCCCGCTGCTATCCCGGATTGTTGATATCCCCTTCAGATGTCAAAGAGAACAACAACTACCAGACCTTTAGAAGACACCTGAAGGCAGCCCTGTTTAGGGAGGCTTTTAATGTTTTATAGATTATTGTATTTTAATGCTCTGTTGAAAGCCGCCCAGAGTAGCTGGGGAAACTCAGCCAGATGGGCGGGGTATAAATAATAAATTATTATTATTATTATTATTATTATTATTATTATTATTATATCCCTTAAATTGGCTCCAGTACTTTGGCCACCTCATGAGAAGAGAAGACTCCCTAGAAAAGACCCTGATGTTGGGAAAGATTGAAGGCACAAGGAGAAGGGGACGGCAGAGGACGAGATGGTTGGACAGTGTTCTCGAAGCTACCAACATGAGTATGGCCAAACTGCGAGAGGCCGTGAAGGATAGGCGTGCCTGGCGTGCTCTGGTCCAGGGGGTCACGAAGAGTCGGACACGACTGAACAACAACAACAACAACAATAAAATTTCCCAGATTTCCAAGGAAATAGGGAGAGCAGGACACTCCTGGATCAAATCAGAAAGCGGGGCAGCTTCTGTCAATCTGGGGCTGCCCCTGGAAAATAGGGACCCTTGGAGGGTCTGCGGGACTTGATTTGAACTCGCGCCTTGCGGCTTCTTGAGCCTTGCAAAGGTGTGGCAGTGTCCACCGCGGTCCCTCGGTGATGTGTGAGGCCCATGCCCTCTGTGCATGCCCAGAGGCTCCCTCCTCTACTATCCATAGCTGTCAGCCCTCCCTTTTTTTGCGGGAAACTCCCTTATTCCAATGCCGTTTCCCGCTGCTATCCCGGATTGTTGATATCCCTTAAATTCCCCGGATTTCAAAGGAAGCAGCTCCTCTCCCTCCCTCCCGGCCAGGGAGGCTCCTCAGCTGCGTTGCTCGGCTGCCAATAAGGAGTCTGAGACCGACTGGGGGCGGAGCTTGCATGCCTTGTGCAGCCAGACCCTCACGCCCAACCAGACAGACAGCCTGCCTGCCGTCTATGCGCTCACTCTTTCGCTCACCCGTTTGCACGCAGCCTCTGGAGCGCAGGGTGGTGAGGCTACTTGGTGCCATTGCACCGCCCTGGCGGCATCCCTTATTTTCAAATCCGAAAGTTTGGGGGAAAATCCCTTATTTTCAAATCCGAAAGTTGACAGCTATGGGCAGAGGTGCGTGCGATTGTCAGCGCTGGAGTTTAGGGTGAGCAGAGTTTTGCAAAAAACAACAACACACCCCAATTAAAAGCTCAACAACTCTTTCCACCCACCCCATGCACACTCCTCCTCCCTTCAATGACAATGGGTAGATCACTGCCTTTTTTTTGTATACTGGGAGTAGATCTTGGGACCTGGGTGTGCCTGATCTATGGTATTAAATGTTTAGTAATATTAGGATTTAGTTAGGACTTGTATGTTTTAACTGGAAGATAAGACTGCCTTGATCTGTACCTCGATAGGGATTTGTGGTGATTAATTAGTATCTATGTGCAAGGACTGTGAGGGTTTCGGCTGGATGTTCGCCAGTATGCGGATCATACCCAGCTCTACCTCTCTTTCAAATCAGAACCAGTGAAGGCGGTGAAGGTCCCGTGTGAGTGCCTGGAGGCGGTTGGAGGATGGATGGCGGTTGAATCCTGACAAGACAAAAGTGCTGTTTTTGGGGGACAGGGGGCAGGCAGGTGTGGAGGACACCCTGGTCCTGAATGGGGTAACTGTGCCCCTGAAGGACCAGGTGCGCAGCCTGGGGGTCATTTTGGACTCACAGCTGTCCATGGAGGCGCAGGTCAATTCTGTGTCCAGGGCGGCTGTCTACCAGCTCCATCTGGTACGCAGGATGAGACCCTCCCTGCCCGCAGACTGTCTGGCCAGAGTGGTGCATGCTCTGGTTATCTCCCGCTTGGACTACTGCCATGCTCTCTCCCGTGGGGCTACCTTGGAAGGTGACCCGGAAACTGCAACTAATCCAGAACGTGGCAGCTAGACTGGGGACTGGGAGCGGGCGCCCGCGGAGGTAGATCCTGGGGAGAGAAAAGGATCGGGCACCGGGCAGGCGGGGTAGATAACAGAGCGGAGGGTTGTTTCTAAGGGAGTGGGAGATCCCTTTTTCTGTAACCCCTATAATCCCCGAAAGTGTCCGCAGCTCACTCGCGAGACCTGGGTGGGAATTGAACAGCGCTCTGCACATGAGCCGGGAACAGCTCTCCTTTATCGACTGGCAATTTGCAGGGCTGGGCGATGCTGAAGTCCGCAGGTTCTAGCCTGGGACTAAACAATTGACTGCTGGCACATTTGCAAAGCTAAGCAGGGTCTCTGGTACGGTTTCAAATTGTGAGGGGGGCGGTGTTTTGAGATTCCTGCACTGCAGGGGGTTGGTTTGGATGATCCTTGGGACCCCTTCTAATGGTGGTGTGCCTCGAGATTTTTTTCATGAAACAAGTGTGCCTTTGCCCAGAAAAGGTTGAGAAACACTGCCTTAGAGACCAACTAAGTTTGTTCTTGGTATGAGTGTGCATGCACACGAAAGCTCATACCAAGAACAAACTTAGTTGGTCTCTAAGGTGCTACCCAGGTGGCGCTGTGGGTTAAACCACAGAGCCTAGGGCTTGCTGATCAGAAGGTCGGCGGTTCGAATCCCTGCGACGGGGTAAGCTCCCATTGCTCGGTCCCTGCTCCTGCCCACCTAGCAGTTCGAAAGCACGTCAAAGTGCAAGTAGATAAATAGGAACCGCTCTGGCGGGAAGGTAAACGGCGTTTCCGTGCGCTGCTCTGGTTCGCCAGAAGCGGCTTAGTCATGCTGGCCACATGACCCAGAAGCTGTACGCTGGCTCTCGGCCAATAAAGCGAGATGAGCACGCAACCCCAGAGTCGGACATGACTGGACCTAATGGTCAGGGGTCCCTTTACCTTTTACCTTTAAGGTGCTACTGGAAGGAATTTTTTTATTTTTTATTTTGTTTTGACTATGACAGACCAACATGGCTACCTACCTGTAACTGGATCATAGTTTAGTAATTCTTAATTGCGATCGTTAAGTGTAAACTGTTCAATTATTATTTGCTGGTTCTATTTTATTGTTTGCTCTTATATTCTAACGGATTACTGAATATTGCTTTAGTTGATATAGGTTTCTAATTTTAAAGTTATGTTTTTATCGTGACTTTTCTCGTATTGGACAGAGTTGTTATTAGGCTGTGATCTTTCCTGTGCGTTTTGCTGTTCCTTCAGCTTGTCAACTGAAGGTACAGTGGTACCTCGGGTTACAGACGCTTCAGGTTACAGACGCTTCAGGTTACAGACTTTGCTAACCCAGAAATAGTACCTCGGGTTAAGAACTTTGCTTCAGGATGAGAACAGAAATCGGGCAGCGGTGGCGCAGCGGCAGTAAGAGGCCCCATTAGCTAAAGTGGTGCTTCAGGTTAAGAACGCTCCAAAACAGGGTCCAAGTGTGGCAACTGTTTTGCAGCCCAAATACAGTGGTACCAACTCTTTCCACCCACCCCATGCACACTCCCCCTCCCTTCAATGACAATGGGTAGATCACTGCCTTTTTTTGTATACTGGGAGTAGATCTTGGGAGCTGGGTGTGCCTGATCTATGGTATTAAATGTTTAGTAATATTAGGATTTAGTTAGGACTTGTATGTTTTAACTGGAAGATAAGACTGCCTTGATCTGTACCTCGATAGGGATTGGTGGTGATTAATTAGTATCTATGTGCAAGGACTGTGGGGGTTTCGGCTGGATGTTCGCCAGTATGCGGATCATACCCAGCTCTACCTCTCTTTCAAATCAGAACCAGTGAAGGCGGTGAAGGTCCCGTGTGAGTGCCTGGAGGCGGTTGGAGGATGGATGGCGGTTGAATCCTGACAAGACAAAAGTGCTGTTTCTGGGGGACAGGGGGCAGGCAGGTGTGGGGGACTCCCTGGTCCTGAATGGGGTAACTGTGCCCCTGAAGAACCAGGTGTGCAGCCTGGGGGTCATTTTGGACTCACAGCTGTCCATGGAGGCGCAGGTCAATTCTGTGTCCAGGGCGGCTGTCTACCAGCTCCATCTGGTACGCAGGATGAGACCCTCCCTGCCCGCAGACTGTCTGGCCAGAGTGGTGCATGCTCTGGTTATCTCCCGCTTGGAATACTGCCATGCTCTGTACGTGGGGCTACCTTGGAAGGTGACCCGGAAACTGCAACTAATCCAGAACGTGGCAGCTAGACTGGGGACTGGGAGCGGGCGCCAGGACCACATAACACCGGTCCTGAAAGACCTACATTGGCTCCCAGGACGTTTCCAAGCACAATTGAAAGTGTTGATGCTGACCTTTAAAGTCCTATACGGCCTTGGCCCAGTATACCTGAAGGAGTGTCTCCACCCCCATTGTCCAGTCCATACACTGAGGTCCAGAGCCGAGGGCCTTCTGGCAGTTCCCTCCCTGCGAGAAGCCAAGTTACAAGGAACCAGTCAGAGGGCCTTCTCAGTGGTGGTGCCCACCCTGTGAAACCTCCTCCCGTCAGATGTCAAGGAGATAAACAACTACCTGACTTTTAGAAGACATCTGAACACAGCCCTGTTTAGGGAAGCTTATAATATTTGATGAATCACTGTATTTTAATATTTTGCAGGAAGCCGCCCAGAGTGGCTGGGGAAACCCAGCCAGATGTGCAGGGTATAAATAAATTATTATTATTAGATCGGAAGATCTCGGTTCAAATCCCTGCGACGGGGTGAGCTCCCGTTGCTCGGTCCCTGCTCCTGCCAACCTAGCAGATCGAAAGCACGTCAAAGTGCAAGTAGATAAATAGGTACCGCTCCGGCGGGAAGGTAAGCGGCGTTTCCGTGCGCTGCTCTGGTTTAGTCATGCCGGCCACATGACCCGGAAAAACTGTCTGCGGACAAACATCGGCTCCTTCGGCAAAGTAAAGCGAGATGAGCGCCGCAACCCCAGAGTTGGACTTAACTGCCAGGGGTCCTTAACCTTCACCTTTTTTTACCCTAATAAAATGGTTCAGGGACCTTTTCCCCCAGTGACCTTCAGCTGGATGCCACAAACAAGGTGCAAAGGCAACAATTTTCCGCCACCAGTTTTCTCCCTCTACCCCCAAAACTGGTATGTAGAGGTAGGCTACCCCTGAACATGGAGGCTCGTCAAGAGCTTGCATCGATTTAACGTACCTTTCGAAGAAGAAGCGGATCACCACAAGCAGGAGGGCCAAGGGCAGGCTCAGCAAGAGGTGCCGGGGCTGAGGGTAGCTGATCTCTTCCGTCTCCTTCATGTCTTCCCAGGTGATCCCGGGAGGGAGCCAGTATTCGTGGCGCCAAATCCATTCGGTCACTGGTAGCACCATCCTGGCCAGAGAGGAAAAAGAGGACGAGGTGAGAGGGAGACAACAGGGAAAATATGTGGAGAGGCAGCGTGGTGTAGTGGTTTAGTGTGTCAGATCTGGGAAAGCAGGGTTCACGGATTATCTTTACATAGGGAGGAGGAGCTCAATATATTTCCTAAACGCCTTCAGGGCATATCTCCACCCCTTTGGGAATCTTGAAGATCACTACAGTGGTACCTTGGTTCTGAAACTTAATCTGTTCTGGAAGTCCGTTCCAAAACATAAGTGTTCCAAAACCGAGGCAGGCTTTCCCATAGAAAGTCAAGCAAAACGGATTAATCCGTTCCAGACATTTGAAAACAACCCCTAAAACAGCAATTGAACATGAATTTTACTATCTAACGCAGGGGTGTCAAACTCCGGCCCTCCAGATGTTTTGAGACTACAATTCCCATCATCCCTGACCACTGGTCCTGTTAGCTAGGGCTGATGGGAATTGTAGTTCCAAAACATCTGGAGGGCCGGAGTTTGACACCCGTGATCTAACGAGACCATCTATATATCGCCTATCGGGATGAGGTGGAGCAGTTCTGTGCTTGGTGTAGAGATAACAATCTGGCTCTAAATACTGCCAAGACCAAGGAACTGGTGGTGGATTATAGGGGGGGAAAGGTGGATATTCAGCCCCTGTATATCGGCGGGGACCAGGTGGAGAGGGTGGCTGTATTCAAGTTTTTGGGAGTGATTATCGAGCAGGGTATGACTTGGAGCGCAAATACTACTGCTCTGGTAAAGAAGGCCCTGCAGAGAATTTATTTCCTCAGACTTTTAAAGAAGAACAATCTGAGTGAGAGACTGCTGGTGTCCTTCTACCGAGGCTCCAGAGAGAGCATTCTTACATACTGTATTGGTGCTTGGTTCTCCAGCTGCACAGCCAGGGAGAAGAAGATCATAACCACAGCCCAAAATATTATTGGTCATCCTCTCCCATCTCTGGAAGAACTATACAGTTCCCGTTGCCTTAAAAAGGCTAACAATATTTTAAAGGATCCATCTCATCCAGGACTTAGCCTCTTTGCACCACTGCCTTCGGGTAGAAGATATAGAACAATTAGATCAAGAACAAATAGATTGGAGAACAGTTTCTACCCAAGAGCTATAACCATCTTAAATGCTGTAACCAGATAATATGACCTTGGAGAGCTGTGATGGGTGTATGTGTGTGTATGTGTGGCTTTTTTTGGTGTGTGTGTGTTTTGTGCTGTTTTTTGTTTTGTTTTTTCTTTCTTTCTGTTTTTTACGGGATGGCATGCAATTTCGTTGCACTTGTATAGCGTTGTGCTTGTACTTGTGCAATGACAATAAATTATCTTATCTTATCTTATCTTATCTTATCTACCATCTATATACTGTATATAAAAATGTTCCCATTGCGTGTTTGTCCGAAACACCCTTGCTGCGTAACCGCTGGACCAAATCGCATCAAATTTGGACACAGCGTTCATTACCATGTCAAAATAATCTGGCATAATAAAAATTCGTAAAAAACACACCTGTCATACCTAAAATAAAGTTTAAACGCAATAAAACTGTCACAGCTATTACATGTCATCAGCAAAACAGCGCCCTCTAGCGACGGCTATAGTGGTACTACAGCTACAAAAGCAAAAAATTGGCGCAGCTTTAAGACATCACCATCAAAACCTCAGAGCTCCGTCGGCCATTTGCAAGCTCACAAACCGGTAATTGAAAAGGGGGGGGGGGCAGAAGAGGGTAATAGAAAAGAGGGGGGCCGAGAAGAGGGCAATTGAAAACGGGGGTGGGGACAGAGAAGGGACAGACGGAAGTTGAACAGGGGAACTTCTAGGCCGGCACTGTCACCACAGCCCGGGTCGTCGCCGTTAACACCATCAAATGCAGGCCCAGCCCAACCGCCGCCCAGGCCCCTTAGCTACCCCGCCACCGTGAAAGGCAGGCCCCGGCCTTTCTCCACAGCCGCTCACGCCGCCGCCATCAGAGCCAGTCTGGGCCGCCCGCTGCCCACTTCCCCACCACAGCTGCCATGAAAGGCAGGCCGGACACCATCCCCACAGCCGCTGCCGGCCCTCTCCTCTCCTACCACCACCCACAGACGCAGCCATCAACACTACAGCATTCACACACATAGCCACAGCAAGGCGTGGCCGGGTCAGCTAGTTGATCCATAAAATGAAAGCAATAATCAATGTACTGTACTATGAAATAAATAACACAGTATTGTAGATGATAAAAATTATTATTTTTTCTTATCTGCACTGATGATAGTCATTGTTTGGATGGGGGGCTTTTATCCATTTCCGCAGTCACACAATCAATCAATCGGTAGCTGAACTGGGTTCCGCACAGTCACGAAAACAAGAGAACCGAAAAAGCATCAAAAACGCAAAATAAATAGCAAAAAAAAAAAAAAAAAAAAAAGCGCCAAACTTAATCCGTTCCGGAAGTCCGTTTGACTTCCAAAATGTTTGGAAACCAAAGCGCAGCTTCTGATCGGTCCAGGCGCCCTGGAAACAGTAGCTGACAGCTGCATCGGACGTTCGGCTTCCGAAAAACGTTCGAAAACCGGAACACTTACTTCCAGGGACCAAGGTGTTTGAGAACCAAGGTACCACTGTATTTGGGCTGCAAAACAGTTGCCACACTTGGACCCTGTTTTGGAGCGAATTGGACCATGTTGGGGTTTGGGATCATAGAATCCTAGAGTTGGAAGAGACCCCAAGGGCCATCCAGTCCAACCCCCTGCCAAGCAGGAAACACCATCCAAGCATTCCTGACAGGTGGCTGTCAAGCCTCTGCTTAAAGCCCTCCAAAGAAGGAGACTCCACCACACTCCTTGGCAGCAAATTCCACTGTCAAACAGCTCTTACTGTCAGGAAGTTCTTCCTAATGTTTAGGTGGAATCTTCTTTCTTGTAGTTTGAATCCATTGCTCCGTGTCCGCTTCTCTGGAGCAGCAGAAAACAACCTTTCTCCCTCCTCTATATGACATCCTTTTATATATTTGAACATGGCTATCATATCACCCCTGAACCTTCTCTTCTCCAGGCTAAACACACCCAGCTCCCTAAGCCGTTCCTCATAAGGCATCGTTTCCAGGCCTTGGACCATTTTGGTTGCCCTCCTCTGGACCCGTTCCAGCTTGTCAGTATCCTTCTTGAACTGTGATGCCCAGAACTGGACACAGTATTCCAGGTGAGGTCTGACCAGAGCGGAATACAGTGGGACTATTCCTTCCCTTGATCTAGATGCTATACTCCTATGGATGCAGCCCAGAATTGCATTGGCTTTTTGAGCTGCTGCATCACACTGTGGACTCATGTCAAGTTTGTGGTCTACCAAGACTCCTAGATCCTTTTCACATGCTCCTTACTCCGTGTGACCACCAAGGTGCTACTGGAAGGAATTTGTTTATTCTGTTTTAAAACCATGTTCATGGAAGACCATCTTACTCGGCTACGAGGGATCGCCGAAGAAGAAAAAAGAAGCATCAATTGTAGCCTGACTGGTTTCCATTCAGAGGGAACACCCAGGCCAGAGACTTAGGCAAAAATGCAGAACAGTCCGCGAGGCTCCTCTCAAGCGGCGCCGTTCTTTGCAAATTGCACCCTTGGGAAAGCAAAGCTTTTCTCGCCACAGCCCCCTGACAGTTCCCCTGCGGTGGTGATTCAGCTAGCAAGGGTGAGTGGGTGGGTGGCAGGGCCACGAGAGCTCAGCGAAGGCTGATCTCCGTGAATGGGGGAAGGATCAACTTTCCGGCATGTCTCCCTTTGAGTTGGATTTCCGAGCCTTGAGTCATTGCCTCTGGCCTCGCTCCTAATTCCCAGCCTTATTTTGGAACTCGACAGAGAGTATCGGTTGATGCAAGGCCACGCGCGGACAGGACTTTCCTCCCTTCCTCCCGCTTGCCATCAAAACACCCTTTCTCCGACGAAAATAAGGGCTCCCTATTCCATCCCCTCCAACGCTTCTCCAATAAAAGCAGAGGCGTTCCTGCCAACACTTCTCCGGTGACAATAGAGGCATCCTATTCCACAAGCTGTTAAACCACAGAGCCTAGGGCGTGCCGATCAGAAGGTCGGCGGTTCGAATCCCCGCGACGGGGTGAGCTCCCGTTGCTCGGTCCCTGCTCCTGCCCACCTAGCAGTTCGAAAGCACAAAATGCAAGTAGATAAATAGGTACCGCTCCGGCGGGAAGGTAAACGGCGTTTCTGTGCACTGCTCTGGTTCGCCAGAAGCGGCTTAGTCATGCTGGCCACATGACCCGTAAGCTGTACGCCGGCTCCCTCGGCCAGTAAAGCGAGATGAGCGCCGCAACCCCAGAGCCGTCCGCGACTGGACCTAATGGTCAGGGGTCCCTTTACCTTTAAGTACCATCTGTACATCATTTTCATAACATTTTCTTTAATACCTTCCTTCCACAACCTTTCCCAGGATTCTAACTGAATATTATATCCAGAACCTTTAGCCCACCATCTCGATGATTCTCTAAGGCATGCGTACCGGATGCGGCCCAATCGCCTTCTTAATCCGGCCTGCAGACGGTCCGGGAATCAGCATGTTTTCAAATGAGTGGAATGTGTGCTTTTATTTCAAATGCATCTCTGGGTTATTTGTGGGACCTGCCTTGTGTTTTTACATGAGTAGAATGTGTCCTTTTATTTCAAATGCATCTCTGGGTTATTTGTGGGGCCTGCCTGGTGTTTTTACATGAGTAGAATGTGTCCTTTTATTTCAAATGCATCTCTGGGTTATTTGTGGGGCCTGCCTGGTGTTTTTACATGAGTAGAATGTGTGCTTTTATTTAAAATGCATCTCTGGGTTATTTGTGGGGCCTGCCTGGTGTTTTTACATGAGTAGAATGTGTGCTTTTATTTAAAATGCATCTCTGGGTTATTTGTGGGGCCTGCCTTGTGTTTTTACATGAGTAGAATGTGTCCTTTTATTTCAAATGCATCTCTGGGTTATTTGTGGGGCCTGCCTTGTGTTTTTACATGAGTAGAATGTGTCCTTTTATTTCAAATGCATCTCTGGGTTATTTGTGGGGCGTACGAATTTGTTCATATTTTTTTCCAAAATACAGTCCGGCCCCCCACGAGGTCTGAGGGACAGTGGACCGGCTCCCTGCTGAAAACGTTTGCTGACCCCTTCTCTAAGGCAACCTTCTACAGATGCCCTTTTTGCTCCTGGGCATGGGAGTGATCCCCGATCTAAATGACCGCAGCTGGGAAACGAATGTAGAAGGAGATGGATCTTTGGGCAGACTTCTCTCCTGTCTCTCCGTCCTTTCGGTTCTCTCCTTTGCAAACCTCTCCTCTTTCCCAGACAGTGTGTGCGGCAGCCTTTGCCACTCGCAGGCCCTGCGGACGAGGCTAGAATTTATAGTGGCGAGGGAGCAAAGAGGGAATGTGGCGGGCTGCCCCGGACGAGCTGCTCTCCTTCTCTCGGTGACAAAGGAGAGCTGAAGGGAGGGAGGGCAGCGCCCACTTCTTTGCAGCAAACAGTTTCTAGCACACAGATCTGTTTCCATGCAAACGCCAAAGGTTCGGGGCAGGTTTCCCAGCCGAACATGTTTGCCAAAGAAAAATCGACCCCCGCTTCTGGTACTCACAAGATGAGCCCTGTCTGTGAGGTTCACCAATTTCATTTCACTTTAAATTTGTGTACCGCCTTTCTAGGTTATGATATACAGTGGTACCTCTGGTTACCAGGGTGGATAAAAATCAACGATTTTTAAAAAAAATAATAATAATAAAAAATCGGATTTTTTTTATTTAAATTGGATTTTTTTTATTTAAATTGGATTTTTAAAATAAAATGCTTTTGGAGGAAAAATCTTTCTAAATATAGTCTTCTATTTAAGTTACATTGTAGTCCAAAGGCTATTCATCAGGAAATAAGGGTTTGTTTTAAGTTTATCAAGTGTGCTAAAACTCAGTCTAAGTTTTTTTTAAAAAAATGTTTAACCACATCAGTTAACAAACATGGATACATATGCTATCATGTTATTGTTTTAGTTAAATAAATTGTTTAAATTTTTATTAAGGAAATTATTATAATAATCCTACATAATAAAGTCCCTGTGTCTCTGCGTCCAGTATTCAAATCGTGATTTAAATCGTGATTTAAATCAATTTGATTTAAATCAAATCCACCCTGCTGGTTACGTACTTAATTCATTCCGGAGGTCCGTTCTTAACCTGAAAACTTTCTTAACCTGAAGCACCACTTTAGCTAATGGGGCCTCTTACTGCCGCTGCGCCACCGCTGCCCGATTTCTGTTCTCATCCTGAAGCAAAGTTCTTAACCCGAGGTACTATTTCTGGGTTAGCAAAGTCTGTAACCTGAAGCGTCTGTAACCTGAAGCGTTTGTAACCCGAGGTACCACTGTACCTTCAGTTGACAAGCTGAAGGAACAGCAAAACGCACAGGAAAGATCACAGCCTAATAACAACTCTGCCCAATACGAGAAAAGTCACGATAAAAACATAACTTTAAAATTAGAAACCTATATCAACTAAAGCAATATTCAGTAATCCGTTAGAATATAAGAGCAAACAATAAAATAGAACCAGCAAATAATAATTGAACAGTTTACACTTAACGATCGCAATTAAGAATTACTAAGCTATGATCCAGTTACAGGTAGGTAGCCATGTTGGTCTGTCATAGTCAAAACAAAATAAAAAATAAAAAAAATTCCTTCCAGTAGCACCTTAAAGGTAAAAGGTAAAGGGACCCCTGACCGTTAGGTCCAGTTGTGTCCGACTCTGGGGTTGCGTGCTCATCTCGCTTTATTGGCCGAGGGAGCTGGCGTACAGCTTCCGGGTCATGTGGCCAGCAGGACTAAGCCGCTTCTGGCGAACCAGAGCAGCGCACGGAAACGCCGTTGACCTTCCCGCCGGAGCGGTTCCTATTTATCTACTTGCACTTTTGACGTGCTTTCGAACTGCTAGGTGGGCAGGAGCTGGGACCGAGCAACGGGAGCTCACCCCGTCGCGGGGATTCGAACCACCGACCTTCTAATCAGCAAGCCCTAGGCTATGTGGTTTAGCCCACAGCGCCACCTGGGTAGCACCTTAGAGACCAACTAAGTTTGTTCTTGGTATGAGCTTTCGTGTGCATGCACACTCATACCAAGAAAAACTTAGTTGGTCTCTAAGGTGCTACTGGAAGGAATATTTTTTTATTTTGTTTAAACTATGATCGATAAAGATAACGTCGAATCACAATGCATAAAATACCAGATGGGTCAAGTTGAGAAACAAGGACGCGCAACTTGCAAAATTGTTTTTTAAAAAATATCCCTGAGCTCCTGAAATCCCTGAAATGAAGGAGGCATGAGTCCCTTAAGAAGACACAGTGACTGGCTTGCTTGCTTGACTTGCTAATGCAAATCTGAGCAACCTTCCACTGTATTTCTGAATTTGGCATTTGTACGGAGGAGTGCGTTAAAATAAGTTGGAGAAGTGAGGATTTCAAAGGTTGCCTGTTTCCTCGGCTTGTGCGTTTTTTGGATGCAAGATAAATCGGGGCCCCTGTAAACATGAACTGCATCCAATTTCTTTCCTCCGGCCTAATTCATTAGATGTCTGCAATGGAACTTTAGCAGGCAGGTGGTTAGGAAATGAAATTATGGGGTGCTCATGAGAAGCAAAGATTATTGTCTGTGACAAATGGACTTAAATATATGCCAGAGAAGCACATACCTCTGGCAATTTAATGGGCTGTTAAGGAAATCATTGTGCCTCACACATTTGTATCTCATAGGTCGATCAAGGTAGCCAAACCCAAACCAGGTTGGGTTGCCTTCTCTGAGTCAGTACCTCCTGGTGTGACCCAAAATCGTGCTCAAGGATGGGCAGAATGAAGGCTCATCAGAATGGAGCCTTGACGGACAACTCTGGGGTTGCGGCGCTCATCTTGCCAGACCGAGCAACGGGAGCTCACCCCATCGCGGGGATTCGAACCGCCGACCTTCTGATCGGCAAGCACAGTCGTCAGGGTTAGCCCCTCCTTGAATATCTCTGATTCACCAGGCCCTGAGCTCTTCCCTCCCCCAGGACACCCACACCCACTATCAATCTCTCCAGAGCTGGCAGATCCTCTTAATCATTGCAGCCAACAACTAATCTTGCACTTTCCTCATTCTGGTTTCAAGAATACACCCACCCACCCTGTATTGTTTAGGGTGCCAAAGCACCCCTGGTCAAAGGGAAGCACCTAAATTTCTTAATAGATAAACCAACAGCAACAATTCTCTATCAACGGCACTCCCCACTGCGTAGTTAGAATGTTTCTCCATATTCCACGCTTCCACAAAAGCTTTAGCAATTAGCTAGGGAAAGGGTGCCACTCGCAATTACGTGTAGACTCCAGCCAGCTCTAGGCTTGTTTTTATACCAGCATGTGTCAAATATTTCCTATAATCTGTTTCCACTTCTCGGCAAAGGCTAGTCACTAGAAGGCTGAGCTATGAATCACGGACGTTCCCGGTGTGCATCTTCAAAGCAAGCCAGATCCCCCCCCCCCCCACCTTTAGTGAAAACCTGGAAAAAGTTGCTGTCACTGTTTTGTTGCTGTCAAAGTTGTTGAGGTTTTTTTTGAGGAACATCTCTTTTCCCCACCCCCCAAAAATGTTTTTGGGGTTTTCTGTTATTCTCATTGACTACTCAAAAACTGTGTTGACCACAGCAAACTATGGCAAGTTCTTAAAGAAGTGGGAGAGCTTGATCACCTCATCCGTCTCCTGAGAAATCTCTACATGGGACAAGAAGCTACAGTTAGAACTGGATATGGAACAACTGATTGGTTCAAAATTGGGAAAGGAGTACGACAAGGCTGTATATTGTCTCCCTGCTTATTTAACTTATATGCAGAATTCATCATGCGAAAGGCTGGACTGGATGAAGCCCAAACCAGAATTAAGATTGCCGGAAGAAATATCAACAACCTCAGATATGCTGATGACACAACCTTGATGGCAGAAAGTGAGGAGAAAAGAAACCTTTTGATGAGGGTGAAAGAGGAGAGCACAAAATATAGTCTGAAGCTCAACATCAAAAGAACTAAGATCATGGCCACTGGTCCCATCATCTCCTGGCAAATAGAAGGGGAAGAAATGGAGGCAGTGAGAGATTTTACTTTCTTGGGTTCCATGATCACTTCAGATGGTGACAGCAGTCACGAAATTAAAAGACGCCTGCTTCTTGGGAGACAAGCAATGACAAACCTAGACAGCATCTTAAAAAGCAGAGACATCACCTTACCGACAAAGGTCCGTATAGTTAAAGCTATGGTTTTCGTAGTAGTGATGTATGGAAGTGAGAGCTGGACCATAAAGAAGGCTGATCGCCGAAAAATGGATGCTTTTGAATTATGGTGCTGGAGGAGACTCTTGAGAGTCCCATGGACTGCAAGAAGATCAAACCTCTCCATTCTGAAGGAAATCAGCCCTGAGTGCTCACTGGAAGGACAGATCCTGAAGCTGAGGCTCCAAGACTTTGGCCACCTCATGTGAAGAGAAGACTCCCTGGGAAAGACCCTGATGTTGGGAAAGATGGAGGGCACAAGGAGAAGGGGACGACAGAGGACGAGATGGTTGGACAGTGTTCTCGAAGCTGCCAACATGAGTGTGAGCAAACTGCGGGAGGCAGTGGATGACAGGAGTGCCTGGCGTGCTCTGGTCCAGGGGGTCACGAAGAGGCGGACACGACTAAACAACTAAACAACAACAGGCAGATAGATAGATAGATAGATAGATAAGCAGTGGAAGACAGGAGTGCCTGGCGTGCTCTGGTCCAGGGGGTCATGAAGAGGCGGACACGACTAAACGACAACAGGCAGATAGATAGATAGATGATAGAGATAGATAGCTAGA
This sequence comes from Darevskia armeniaca, assembly GCA_034641395.1. Classification (NCBI taxonomy): domain Eukaryota; kingdom Metazoa; phylum Chordata; class Lepidosauria; order Squamata; family Lacertidae; genus Darevskia; species Darevskia armeniaca. Next base: position 35,103 of record JAWWNF010000885.1, on the reverse strand, counting down.
TAGCTAGCTAGCTAGCTAGCTAGATAGATAGATAGATAGATAGATAGATAGGCAGTGGAAGACAGGAGTGCCTGGCGTGCTCTGGTCCAGGGGGTCACGAAGTTTGGCCATGCCTGGAGATAATAATGTATGGAAATGCAACTGGTTATAGCTTCTGTATCATACATCTTTCTTTCTTATTGTATTTTTTGCAAGTTTCCTCTCCCTCTTTCCCCCCTTTCATCACTTTTATTTTCTAGAACTGAATTTCTTTTAATAAAACAGCGATAAGGATAAGGATATGGATGGCCCAATATCACTTTATGGACAGGCCTCATCAGTGGTAAAATTGCTCTCATCACAATTCTCCTGATTCGCTTGAAAAATAAATAAATCCAAGCAGGCCGATGGGCCCAAGCGCCTCTCTGGCGTTTCCAGGGAAATCCTGGGGAGCCGGTTGCTATAGAAACGAAACTCTTAGACGACACACCTGCAAACAAGGCCCTTTGCCTGCAGTTATGGTGTACTCGGGTGCTCTGGCCCCCTGCAAAAGGTCATCTCGCCGTTGGATGAATGCAAAGAGCTATTTAATGCTTCTGAGGGGTTGGGGGGCCACCGAAAAGGGGGTTTCGTTTCAGCCCAGAGGCCTTTTCTCTCACCAGGCTTGGATTTTGGGAACAGGGGTAACTTACTGCCAGAAACTGAGGAATGGAGATGGATGCCCTAGTCTGGCCATAGCGGTCAACTTTCGGATTTCAAAATAAGGGTTTTTTTTTCAAACTTTCAGATTTGAAAATAAGGGATGCCGCCAGGGCGGTGCAATGGCACCAAGTAGCCTCGCCGCCCTGCGCTCCAGAGGCTGCGCGCGAATGCGTGAGCGAAAGAGCGAGCGCGTAGACGGCAGGCAGGCTGTCTGTCTGGTTGGGCGTGAGGGTCTGGCTGCCCAAGGCATGCAAGCTCCGCTCCCAGTCGGTCTCAGACTCCTTATTGGCAGCCAAGCAACGCAGCTGAGGAGCCTCCCTGGCCGGCAGGGAGGGAAAGGAGCTGCTTCCTTTGAAACCCGGGGAATTTAAGGGAGATCAACAATCCGGGATAGCAGCAGGAAACGGCATTGGAATAAGGGAGTTTCCCGCAAAAAAAGAGGGAGGGTTGACAGCTATGGGTCTGGTAGGTCCAGCACTGGAAAGCTCCATGCAAAACACTTCCCAATTGTAGGCAACACTGTTTAGGGAAGTTTTTAATGTTTGATGTTTTATCGTGTCTTTAATACAGTGGTACCTTGGTTCTCAAGCGCCTTGGTACTCAAAACAATTTGGAACCCAAACACTGCAAACCTGGAAGTAAATGTTCCAGTTTCTGAACATTTTTCGGAAGCCGAACCTGCTCTGTTTTGAGTGTTACGCTGAGGTCTGCCTGTTTTTGCTATTTATTTTCCGTTTTTGTTTCGGTGGCTCTGTTTTGTTTTGTTTTTGTGAACTGTGTGGAACCCAGCCCAGCTACTGATGGCTGGATTGTGTGACTGCAGTACATTGTTTCTTGCTTTCATTTTAACGGCCTCGTTAAGATAGTAAAATTCATGTTCAATTGCTGCTTTCAAGGGTTGTTTTGAAATGTCCGGAACGGATTAAATCCGTTTTGCATGACTTCCTATGGGAAAGCGCGCCTCGGTTTTGGAACGCTTTGGTTTTGGAACGGACTTCCGGAACAGATTAAGTTTGAGAACCGAGGTACCACTGTATTCTGTTGGAAGCCTCCCAGCGTGGCCAGGGAAACAGGCAGATGGGTGGGGTATAATTTTATTATTATTCAACTCAACTCAACACCTTTATTGGCATATATAAAAAGAGACATAGAAACCATCTATTTATATAATATCCTATATAATAAAGTCCAAGTGTCTCTGCGTCGTGTCCCTGTGTCCATGGGATTGCGCTACTGTGCATGTGCCCCATGGACACAGGGATTGGAGCAGTGCGGGGTGCTGATTGGCCGGAGGGCGCGCGGGTGTGCGAGCGAGCGGCGGCCGTTGGGGGCCGCGAGGGGCGAGGGTGTGTCCGTGGGCGCGAGGCGGGCAGAGGCAGAGGCAGGCGGGCGGGCGCACGGAGAGGAGGAGGAGGGGCGCTTTGGCGGCGGCCGCGGCAGCACCAACGGGCGGGACTGCCGGCCAGCAGGCAGGCAGCCAACTGGTGGTGGAGGAGGAGAAGGCGGAGAGGCGGACGCAGCCGGCGGGGATGCTGAGTGAAGCGGAGAGCGGTGGAGGAGGAGGAGGAGGAGCAGCCGTTATCGGCCCCGGGGAGAGCCAGTAATGTTTGACCACATATGTTCTAGTGCCCGTTAATTTAACGGGCTAACGTCCATTAGTTTCTATATAATATAATATTTCTGAAGGCATGCAATAAATAGAAAAAGATAAAAGGATCCTCATTAGTCACTATTGGACAGGCTAGATATACTGGCCTTAATTTCGAGTCAGATATTGAGCCATAGCTCTAGTGAGGGCAGAGGAATCATCCCTCAGCAGGTACTGGATCGTAAGTTGGTTATTGAAAAGGGCACTAGGCCACATTGAGGACATTGAAGGGCCAATTCGGAAGATATTAGAGAGGGGACAATCCGGGATCATGTGGTCCATAGAGTCCGTAGAGTTGTTATTATTATTATTATTATTATTATTATTATTATTATTAGCACTGCAGTCAGTTAGATAGAAAGGCACCGCAGCTGAGAGAAACGACTTTGGACAAGCTCAATCCCTGGGATCTCCAGGCAGGAATGGGGGAAAACCCAGTAACAATGTACGAATCATAGAGCTGGAACATCGTTGAATTGTGGAGTTGGAAGGGACCCTGAGGGTCATCTAGTCCAACCCCCTGCAATGCAGGAATCTCAACTAAAGCATCCAGCCTCTGCTTAAAAACCTCCAAGGAAGGAGAGTCTACAACCTCTCGTGGGAGACGGTTCCACTGCTGGGCGGCTCTTACTGTCAGAAAGTTCTTCCTGATATTTAGTCGGAATCTCCTTTCTGGTCACGGGTTTGAGTCCTGCCCTCCAGAGCAGGAGAAAACAAGCATGCTCCCTCTTCTGTGTGACAGCCCTTGAGATATTTGAAGATGGCTATCCTATCTCCTTTCAGTCTCCTCTTTTCCAGGTAAAACATACCCAGCTCCTTCAACCATTCCTCATCAGGCTTAGTTTCCAGATGCCTGATCACCTCGGTTGCCCTCCTCGGCACACGTTCCCGCTTGCCAACATCCTTCTTAAATTGCGGTGCGCAGAATTGCACCTAAGAACCAACAGCCAGGTCAAGAAGGCCTAGGACCAAATCCTGTTAAGTATTACTTTACTTCTTGTTAATACGCCACCCTCAGTTCCAGGGCGGTTCACAGAACAAACACACAATAAAAGCAAGTAAATACCAGTAATTAAAAACAAATATGCGAATCGTGCATGTCAACCTAACTCTGTATTATAGAAAGTTGCTTGCTCGCGGTGCATTTTGGGTAATGGTATCAAGATTTGCAGAACGGCCCCAGAGGATGAGCAGCCAACGCTTGGGTGCCATTTTGAATCAAGATGGTGGGTGTGTAAAAGGGTGAAAGGCTTCTGGGATATAATATACGGTGAAATTAAGAAAATGCTGAAATATACATTTGTTAAAAAACCAGAAGCATTTTTACTGGGAATTACAGGTACAGACATTAAAATGCAAGACTTTAAGCTTTTCCAATATGCAGTGACTGCGGCGAGAATGTTAATAGCGCAAAAATGGAAATAAGAACAAACACCGACAAAAGAAGAATGGATTGCGAAATTAACGGAGTGTGCAGAATTGGACAAGATGGCGGGGAGAATCCGCAAACAGCGGGACCAGAAGTTCATCAAAGACTGGGCTAAATTTACAGACTATTTAAAGGAAAATTATATTCAATTGAACATGTTGGTAGGATTGCAAGAGGCTTTGTAGAGTAAGGAAGAAATATTGTTGTTAGTATGAAGATATAGTGATTAATTTTAGAAAACAATAATATAAAACAATGATTGACTTTGGAAATATAGATATAAGGAATAGATATTAGAATATCCTAAGGAAGGTTTGACAGAAGTCACGGCCATAAAAAGCCAAAACGGTATAAGATGTGAAGATAAATGTGCGGATTTATTATTGTATTCTTATAAAATCAATAAAAAATGATTATAAAAAAAAGAACCTTTCAAAAGCCTGCTTATTCTAACCAGTGAACAACGCTGCCTACGAGACCGCTGGGACCCCGGGCGCAAAGAGAGCTACATTTCTATCCGCAAGTAAACGGTTCAAAACTGAGACTCCCTGCAAGGTAATAATAATAATAATAATCCTATATAATAAAGTGCCTGTGTCCGTGCGTACGTTCCGTGTGTCAGTGGAAATGCGCTACTGCGCATGTGCCCCACTGACGCAGGGATTGGAGTGGGCGGAGAGGGGGCGTGTCCGAGAGGGCGGCCGTGCGCAGGCGCGTCGTCAGTTGGGTCAGTGCCGCCGCGTTGCACGGCTGCCCTCCCGGGCCGCTGAGGGGGCAACCGACCGCCGCCGGGCTCGCCCTGCCCACGCACCTCCGCGGACCTGCCGGCTTCGCCAGGGGCGCCTCGAGCCTAGCGGAGCAGAGGCAGAGGCAGGCAGGCGGCCGCGCGGAGAGGAGGAGGAGGAGGAGGGGGCGCTTCGGCCGCGGCCGCGGCGCCACCAACGGACGGGACTGCCGCCTCAGCCCCCGCGGCACCCGAGACGGAGCTGCCAATGTGGAGCCGCCGCCGCCGCCAGGCGACGAGGCGAACTGGGGGAGAACTGGCGGAGGGCGGCGGCGAGAGCAACGCCCGCCGCGGAGGAACCCCCATGTTCTAGCGCCCGTTAATGGAACGGGCTGAACGTCCACTAGTAATAATATTTTAGATAACGATGTACCAAAAGAGTTGGTTAATACACACACACACACACACACACACACACACACACACACACACACTGTATGCCCAAAGATGGAAAGAAGGAGAGTTTTAAAACAATAGAATGGCTTTTGAGAACAACGGAGTCGGCGCAACTGGCAAGATTAACAGCACAAGACTGGAGACCAAAATGCCCATAAAATAATAACTGAGGACTGGAGACTTGTTACTGAGTATTTAAAGAACTACTATAGGGATGCGGAAATGTGAGCAGGACTTGAAATATGAGCAACGGAGTTAAGTTGTTGAGATAAATAGCTTCAAAACGTACGTGAGTAGGGTCAATATGGAAACCATGCCAGGAGAAGTCAACGGATTTTATCAATGGATAAAAGTAATTTATGTTAACATTTGCGAAGTTTTTCTCTTTTTGTGTGTGAAAAACCAATAAATCAGATTTGAAATAGTAGCAGTAGCAGTAATAACAATAACAATAACATAGAATCATAGAATCCTAGAGTTGGAAGAGACCCCAAGGGCCATCCAGTCCAACCCCCTGCCAAGCAGGAAACACCATCCAAGCATTCCTGACAGGTGGCTGTCAAGCCTCTGCTTAAAGACCTCCAAAGAAGGAGACTCCACCACACTCCTTGGCAGCAAATTCCACTGTCGAACAGCTCTTACTGTCAGGAAGTTCTTCCTAATGTTTAGGTGGAATCTTCTTTCTTGTAGTTTGAATCCATTGCTCTGTGTCCGCTTCTCTGGAGCAGCAGAAAACAACTTTTCTCCTTCCTCTATATGACATCCTTTTATATATTTGAACATGGCTATCATATCACCCCTGAACCTTCTCTTCTCCAGGCTAAACATACCCAGCTCCCTAAGCCGTTCCTCATAAGGCATCGTTTCCAGGCCTTTGGCCATTTTGGTTGCCCTCCTCTGGACACGTTCCAGCTTGTCAGTATCCTTCTTGAACTGTGGTGCCCAGAACAACAACAACAATAATAATAACAACAGGAATGGGGTGTTGAGGGCCGCATTCTGTTTTGGGCAACTTTCTGGGGGCCGCACCAACTTGGCTGACATATACATTCTCCCTCTCTCTCTCTCTCTCTCTCTCTCTCTCTCTCTCTCTCTCACACACACACACACACACACACACACACCTGCTGCTCAAATTTCTCATTCTCTCATCAAGGTAACCCAATAGCATTGTTGCAATCGAAGGCCACCCTCCACGCAGGTGAGCTACCTTCGCAAGAGGAAGCGAGGCAGGCCGGGGAGGAGCTTGAGGGGAGCCCCGGGGGGGCCAGGGAGAAAGGCGCGGAGGGCCGCACGCCTGGCCCCCTAGACCTCAAGCCGAGCCCCCACCCCCGCAGAGCCTACCCCAAGCTCTGACCTTGCACAAAAGCCGCTTTATGAGGACCAAAACAGCTCCCTCTGACGACAAGTCTCCGTTTACAGCTTCCAGCCTCAGCTCGGAGCAGGAGAAGCAGCAAATGAGATTAAGGAGGGGAGGGCAGCCGATGTTTCCCTTAAAGGATCCCTTTTTATCAGATTAACTCGACTGCCTCCACCCACGGTTTGCATTCTCTGTTGTTGTTGTTTCGTACAAGGCTACAGACCTTTGCAGCTGCCCGTCCCTTTCCCCAGCTCTACCTCAAAGGTTGCTAGAGGAGGGGGGAGAACGTGCTGTTCCGAAACTCGCACTCGCACCCTGCAGATGTTTCCTCCCTGTCAGCCCACGCGCAAACCGAGACCGCTTCTGCAGGAAGGCGCCTCGAATCGACCCCTAGCTTTTGCCCATGTCGCCTAGCGTGTGCGGCACTGGCTGGCAGCAGCTGTTTCGGGGACACAGAAGGGTCCCCCCCCCCGCAATCTGCTGACTTATTTGGCACCCTCTTACATCCTCTTATGGACCTACAGGTTTCAGGTGTGCGGAGGCAGGAAAGCGCACTTAAGATGCTCGCAGAGAACGCTGGTCCGACACTGATAGTTGAAGATGGCTATCATATCATCTAGACTCAGTGAGGTGGGCCCTTTTGATTCCATCTAAATTTGTTAATCTGTTGGTCGTTAGGATCCCTGACCATTAGGTCCACTACTGGTTTTCCCAGTAGTGATGTATGGAAGTGAGAGCTGGACCATAAAGAAGGCTGATCGCTGAAGAATGGATGCTTTTGAATTCTGGTGCTGGAGAAGACTCTGGAGAGTCCCATGGACTGCAAGAAGATCAAACCTCTCCATTCTGAAGGAAATCAGCCCTGAGTGCTCACTGGAAGGACAGATCCTGAAGCTGAGGCTCCAAGACTTTGGCCACCTCATGAGAAGAGAAGACTCCCTGGAAGAGACCCTGATGTTGGGAAAGATGGAGGGCACAAGGAGAAGGGGACAGCAGAGGACGAGATGGTGGGACAGTGTTCTCGAAGCTACCAACATGAGTCTGACCAAACTGCGGGATGCAGTGGAAGACAGGAGGGCCTGGGGTGCTCTGGTCCAGGGGGTCACGAAGAGGCGGACACGACTAAACGACTAAACAACAATGACAACAGGCAGGCAGATAGATAGATAGATAGATAGATGATAGATAGATAGATAGATAGATAGATAGATAGATAGGCAGTGGAAGACAGGAGTGCCTGGCGTGCTCTGGTCCATGGGGTCATGAAGAGTCGGACACGACTAAATGACTAAACAACGACAACAGGCAGATAGATAGATAGATGATAGAGATAGATAGATAGATAGATAGATAGATAGATAGATAGATAGATAGATAGATAGGCAGGCAGGCAGTGGAAGACAGGAGGGCCTGGCATGCTCTGGTCCAAGGGGTCACGAACAACAACGACAACAGGCAGATAGATAGATAGATAGATAGATAGATAGATAGATAGGCAGGCAGGCAGGCAGGCAGGCAGGCAGGCAGGCAGGCAGGCAGGCGAAGACAGGAGTGCCTGGCGTGCTCTGGTCCAGGGGGTCACGAAGAGTCGGACACGACTAAACAACCAAACAACAACAACTGTAAGGGGCAGGGAGAGACTATTTCTACTTCTCAGGCGGGGGCTGTTTGCCCCTCTGACATCCCTTCCTCCTTTTGCACCACCCCCTGCCTGCAACAAGGTCTCCCTCTGCTTCTTCCAGAAGGCAGGGATACGGATTGAGATGCTCCTCTGATGGTCTGCCAGCTTTCTACAGAGGTCGCCTGGCATGCTGGGTGGAATGAGAAGAAGCGTTTTATCTGAGTCATCTTGGCAGGATGGTGGGAAGTTCAGGAGATTCCTGCTGCTCTGTCCCCTACATCAAAAGGCCTGGATCTTGTTTTTTCTGGTCCCTCCAGGAAAAAACAACAACCCACGGACAGGAGGGCAAGAGCTTCTCTCCCACTGTGACTCGCAAGAACTTCAGAGGTGTCTCGCAGCCGGCCAGTGGTCCCATTTTGCCCAGCATCCCGTTGCCACAATGGCACTGCCAGATGTCTCTAGGTCTCGGATGCCCGCAGGCAAGACCCCGTTTTGCTATCATTCATTAGACAGAAAGACAAGGCTGTATATTGTCTCCCTGCTTATTTAACTTATATGCAGCATTCATCATGCAAAAGGCTGGACTGGATGAATCCCAAACCGGAATTAAGATTGCCGGAAGAAATATCAACAACCTCAGATATGCTGATGATACAACCTTGATGGCAGAAAGTGAGGAGGAATTAAAGAACCTTTTAATGAGGGTGAAAGAGGAGAGCACAAAATATGGTCTGAAGCTCAACATCAAAAAAACTAAGATCATGGCCACTGGTCCCATCACCTCCTGGCAAATAGAAGGGGAAGAAATGGAGGCAGTGAGAGATTTTACTTTCTTGGGTTCCATGATCACTTCAGATGGTGACAGCAGTCACGAAATTAGAAGACGCCTGCTTCTTGGGAGAAAAGCAATGACAAACCTAGACAGCATCTTAAAAAGCAGAGACATCACCTTGCCAACAAAGGTCCAGATAGTTAAAGCTATGGTTTCCCCAGTAGTGATGTACGGAAGTGATAGCTGGACCATAAAGAAGGCTGATCGCCGAAGAATTGATGCTTTTGAATTATGGTGCTGGAGGAGACTCTTAAAGTCCCATGGACTGCAAGAAGATCAAACCTCTCCATCCTGAAGGAAATCAGCCCGGAGTGCTCACTGGAAGGACAGATCCTGAAGCTGAGGCTCCAAGACTTTGGCCACCTCATGAGAAGAGAAGACTCCCTGGAAAAGACCCTGATGTTGGGAAAGATGGAGGGCACAAGGAGAAGGGGACGACAGAAGATGAGATGGTTGGACAGTGTTCTCGAAGCTACCAACATGAGTCTGACCAAACTGTGGGAGGCAGTGGAAGGCAGGAGTGCCTGGTCGGGAGAAAAGCAATGACAAACCTAGGCAGCATCTTAAAAAGCAGAGACATCACCTTGCCAACAAAGGTCCGTATAGTTAAAGCTCTGGTTTCCCCAGTAGTGATGTATGGAAGTGAGAGCTGGACCATAAAGAAGGCTAGTGTCCGACTCTTCGTGACCCCATGGACCAGAGCACGCCAGGCACTAAACAGGGCTGCCTTCAGGGGTCTTCTAAAAGTCAGATAGTTGTTTATTTCCTTGACATCTGACGGGAGGGCGTTCCACAGGGCGGGCGCCACCACCGAGAAGGCCCTCTGCCTGGTTCCCTGTAACCTCGCTTCTCGCAGGGAGGGAACCGCCAGAAGGCCCTCAGAGCTGGACCTCAGTGTCCGGGCTGGACGATGGGGGTGGAGACGCTCCTTCCGTGAGAGAGCCCAAGAGGTTTGCATATCTTTGGAGTGCCCAAAACAGCAAGCTGGCCTGACAGAAGGACCCTTGCACACTTGGCAAGGAGCATTATTGCCCAATTGTACCCGAACTCTAGTAACCTCGAGGTTAGTTTACTGTAACGCGGTCCATAGGGCTGCCTCTGAAGACGATTCAGGAACTTCAACCGGTGCAGAATTCGGCAGTCAAGTTGTTCACTGGGACAGGATGGTTTGAGCATATTGCAAGGATCCTGGCCCTACTGCACTGGCGGCCATTGACAGACCTTCCAAGTGTCCCTATTTTCCAGAGACAGTCCCGGATTTACAGAAGCCGTCTGGTTTCTGATCTGATCCCGGAATGTCCTGCTTTTCCTTAGGATGTCTCTATTTTCATCGGGGAAATGGTGGAATATACAGTGGTAAAGGTAAAGGGACCCCTGACCATTAGGTCCAGTCGTGAACGACTCTGGGGTTGCGGCGCTCATCTCGCTTAATTGGCCGAGGGAGCCAGCGTATAGCTTCCGGGTCATGTGGCTAGCATGACAAAGCCGCTTCTGGCGAAACCAGAGCAGCGCACGGAAACGCCGTTTACCTTCTCGCCGGAGCGGTACCTATTTATCTACTTGCACTTTGACGTGCTTTCGAACTGCTAGGTGGGCAGGTGCAGGGACCGAGCAACGGGAGCTCACCCCGTCACAGGGATTCGAACCGCCGACCTTCTGATCGGCAAATCCTAGGCTTTGTGGTTTAACCCACAGCACCACCGGCATCCCTATATACAGTGGTACCTTGGTTTAAGAACAGCTTAGTTTATGAACAACTTGGATTAAGAACGCTGCAAAGCCGGAAGTAGGTGTTTTGGATTGTGAACTTTGTCTTGGAATAAGAACATGTTCCGCTTCCTGTTGAGTGTGTTCCATTTGTAAATTGAGTCCCCTGTTGCTGTGGGAATTGGTTTAAGAACGCTTTGGTTTAAGAACGGACTTCCGGAACGGATTAAGTTCGCAAACCAAGGTACCACTGTACCTGAAGGAGCGTCTCAACGCCCATCGTTCAGCCCGGACACTGAGGTCCAGCTCCGAGGGCCTTCTGGCGGTTCCCTCCCTGCGAGAAGTGAGGTTACTGGGAACCAGGCAGAGAGCACTGCAGTGGCTAGTGATTAGCTTCCGGGCCCAATTCAAAGTACTGTGTGGTGTAGTGGTTAGAGTCAGTGTGGTGTAGTGGTTAAGAGCGGTGGACTCGTAATCTGGGGAACCAGGTTCGCTTCCCCGCTCCTCCACATGCAGCTGCTGGGTGACCTTGGGCTAGTCACACTTCTCTGAAGTCTCTCAGCCCCAATAAGCTAGTCGATTGGATAACTGATGAAGCTATTCTTGCCAAAGAGCAAGCAGGATTTAGACGAGGAGGTCCACTACAGACCATTGCTTTGTACGAGCCCATTTTACAGATAAGTAGGCTAAGGAACCAGGTGGTGTGCTATACGCTGCTTTCATTGATCTGAAAGCTGCATTTGATTCAATCTCTCAAGTAAGACGATACAGTGGTACCTTGGTCCTCAAACGCCAGTGTGGTGTAGTGGTTAAGAGCGGTGGACTCGTAATCTGGGGAACCGGGTTCGCGTCTCCGCTCCTCCACATGCAGCTGCTGGGTGACCTTGGGCTAGTCCCACTTCTCTGAAGTCTCTCAGCCCCACTCACCTCACAGAGTGTTTGTTGTGGGGCAGGAAGGGAAAGGAGAATGTGAGCCGCTTTGAGACTCCTTCGGGGAGTGATAAAGCGGGATATCAAATCCAAACTCTTCTTCTTCTTCTACTGCTTTTGACCTATCCAGACCCTCCAAGTGTCTCTGTTTTCCAGGGACAGTCCCGGATTTAAAGAAGCCGTCCCGGTTTATGACTTGATCCCAGAATGCCCCGCTTTTCCTTAGGACGCCCCTCTTTCCATTGGAGAAATGCCGGAGGGTGTGGAAGAGGATGTCTCTATTTTCATCGGAGAAATGTTGGAGGCGACGGCCATGCAAACCACATTTGCACATCTAAACAGGAACCCACAGCATTCAAAGCAGATTCCTTTTTTAAAGAGAGAGGGAAAAAGATGGGGATTTATTTCCTAGCACCGCTGGCCAAGCAGCAAAGCAGAACTCTCCTGCTGCTCTATTGACTTTCCCGTTTTAAAAATAAACGTGGCCCCGCTTGTCTCGTGAACAGGGCTGTGCGTCGCTTGTGCAATGCTGTCGCACGCCAGAGCCAGAGGTGTCCTCGGAAGTGCATGACAAGGCATTTCCTCCGCCCCTCGATCTATTTTTGCCGCACAATCCGCTTTGCACTTTTAAGTCTCCGAGTCTCTCTCTCTCTCTCTCTCTCTCTCTCTCTCTCTCTCTCTCTCTCTCTCTGTGCAAACAGGGATAAAGAGCTCTGGGGGATTTCAGATGCTGTGTAAGAATAGCCACAGCTTAATCCTACCCAGGGCAGACGGACAACGTTTCCAAGGAGAAGGAAACTTCGCTGACGGCAAGAGGGTGGAACAATAGGAAGGGAACCAGGAGCATCCGCATCTCAGGAGAGCCAGTGTGGTGTAGTGGTTGAGAGAGGTAGACTCATAATCTGGTGAACCGGGTTCGCTTCCCCGCTCCTCCACATGCAGCTGCTGGGTGATCTTGGGCTAGTCCCACTTCTCTGAAGTCTCTCAGCCCCACTCACCTCACAGAGGGTTTGTTGGGGGGGAGGAAGGGAAAGGAGAATGTGAGCCGCTTTGAGACTCCTTCGGGGAGTGATAAAGCGGGATATTCAATCCAAACTCTTCTTCTTCTTCTTCTATGGTAGACGGCGGTGGTTGCCTCCAACTAAACCCTACTCAGAGTAAACCCATTGGAAATCATGGCCATGACGGCCAATTTCAATCCCTCTATCTCATAGCTGCGACGCGGGTGGCGCTGTGGTCTAAACCACAGAGCCTAGGGCGTGCCGATCAGAAGGTCGGCGGTTCGAATCCCTGCGATGGGGTGAGCTCCCGTTGCTCGGTCCCTGCTCCTGCCAACCTAGCAGTTCGAAAGCACATCAAAGTGCAAGTAGATAAATAGGTACCGCTCCAGCGGGAAGGTAATATTAGATCAGCGGCTGCTCCTTTGTCTGGTACTCTGGCCATCCTGCTCCTTTGTTTTTAAGGAATAATAGGAGTTGCAGCAGGGCCTCGAGGCTCAAGTGGCCTCTGTGTGTGGCTTAATGAGTCCGTACTTCCATCTACGGCCCTAGAAGAGATCGGCGGTTCAAATCCCCGCGACGGGGTGAGCTCCTGTTGCTCGGTCCCTGCTCCTGCCCACCTAGCAGTTCGAAAGCACGTCAAAGTGCAAGTAGATAAATGGGTACCGCTCCGGCGGGAAGGTAAACGGCGTTTCCAGTAAACCTGAAGGAGCGTCTCCACCCCCACCGTTCAGCCCGGACACTGAGGTCCAGCACCGAGGGCCTTCTGGCGGTTCCCTCACTATGAGAAGCCAAGTTACAGGGAACCAGGCAGAGGGCCTTCTCGGTAGTGGCGCCCGCCCTGTGGAACACCCTCCTTTCAGATGTCAAAGAGAACAACAACTACCAGACCTTTAGAAGACATCTGAAGGCAGCCCTGTTTAGGGAGGCTTTTAATGTTTAATAGATTATTGTATTTTAATGTTCTGTTGGAAGCCGCCCAGAGTGGCTGGGGAAACCCAGCCAGATGGGCGGGGTATAAATAATAAATTATTATTATTATTATTATTATTATTCGCCAGAAGCAGCTTAGTCATGCTGGGCACATGACCTGGAAGCTGTATGCCGGCTCCCGGCCAATAAAGCGAGATGAGCGCCGCAACCCCAGAGTCGTCCGCGACTGGACCTAATGGTCAGGGGTCCCTTTACCTTTACCTTTCATCTCATAGCTATGTTCACCATAAGATCAAGGACCGAGTTACGACGATGCAAAAAACAAGACCTGCTTTTATAGAATCCTAGAATTGTCATCCCTTTGAAAACAAAACTAAGGCAGAGACTTTTTTCTCTCTCGGTCTGTTCCGTCGGCTTTCGGACGTCGGCGGACGTGATCGCAATGCGATAACGGAAGAAACAACAAACAACATTTCGCATGCAGATTGCAACGGAGAATCAGGAGTGCTTGGCTCTGCAGCGATGCGTGAAAATCTCGGGAGAGTTGTTGCAATTAAGGCTTGGAAGGAGAATCGTAGAATCACAGAACTGCAGAGTTGGAAGGGGACCCTGACCATCATCTAGTCCAACCCCCTGCAAGGCAGGAATGTGCAGCAATGGCCCAGACGGGGATCGAACCTGCAACCTTGCCATCATCAGCACCACGCTCTAACCAAAGCGGTCCAGATGTCCCTGGTGGTCCCTTCCAACTCTACAATTGTATCATCTATGAAATCTCAACGTTGTGGGTTCAAGTCCCATGCTGGGCAAAAAAGGGGGATCGGATTAGATGACCCTGGAGGGGGGTCCCCCTTTCAATTCTACAATTCTAGGGTTCTACGGAAGGGACAGTTTAAAACCCCTTAACCAGGCATGGCCAACATCGTTCTCCTCCTCCCTCTGGCTTGGCTCAGTTGGCAAGTTTCTCACCGAGAAAAGCTCGTTCATATCGCACACAGAGACGACCCCAGCTGTGAAATAAGGGGTGGCCTTTCTTCCTTGCCCAGTCCTGTTCCCTTAGACCAGGGGTCAGCAACCTTTTTCAACAGGGGGCCGGTCCACTGTCCCTCAGACCTTGTGGAGGGCCGGACTATATTTTGGGGGGAAAATAATGAACGAATTCCTATGCCCCACAAATAACCGAGAGATGCATTTTAAATAAAAGGACACATTCTGCTCATGTGAAAACACCAGGCAGGCCCCACAAATAACCCAGAGATGCATTTTAAATAAAAGGACACATTCTGCTCATGTAAAAACACCAGGCAGGCCCCACAAATAACCCAGAGATGCATTTTAAATAAAAGGACACATTCTGCTCATGTAAAAACACCAGGCAGGCCTCACAAATAACCCAGAGATGCATTTTAAATAAAAGGACACATTCTGCTCATGTAAAAACACCAGGCAGGCCCCACAAATAACCCAGAGATGCATTTTTAAAAAGGACACATTCCACTCATTTAAAAACACCAGGCAGGCCCCACAAATGACCCAGAGATGCATTTAAAAAAAAGGACACATTCCACTCATTTAAAAACACCAGGCAGGCCCCACAAATGACCCAGAGATGCATTTTAAAGAAAAGGGACACATTCTGCTCATCTAAAAACACCAGGCAGGCCCCACAAATAACCCAGAGATGCATTTTAAATAAAAGGACACATTCTACTCATGTAAAAACACGCTGATTCCCGGACCGTCCGTGGGCAGGATTGAGAAGGCGATTGGGCCTGATCCAGCCCCCCGGGCCTTAGCTTACCTACCATGCCTTAGACCACTGGTTGTCTGTCCCCTGATACTCTGCCAACCCTCCATTCCTCTTCATTTTCTCCAGCTCCTCTAGAAGTTATGTAACTTTGCATTCTTGGCACAGATGTTTTTGCAGATCGAGATCTGTCTGCTCAAAAGCGAAGCTCAGAAGCGGGTCTCCGTTAAGTGTGAAAGGGGATTTCCTGTCCCTGAACCTTTGCGGAAAGTTTCACTGCCGAGCAGTTAGGAATAATAATAATAATAATAATAATAATTCACTAGACTGTGCGAAATAGTCTGAAATACAATAGAGGAATACAATCCTTATGAATTCTACATGCCCAAGACATGGAATCTAAAAAAGGGACAATGTGAATGGACTCTCTGAGCCCTTACTACGGAAAAAAGATGTAGTATGAACAAGAAAAGATATATAATAATGTGGCTTTCTTTAACGACTGAAGATACGTACAAACTCGCTACACACGAACAAATTGATTGCAAACACAGACTTGCCATGCACAAAGTCAACGGTATTTATAATAATTTATAATAATTTATTATTTATACCCCGCCCATCTGGCTGGGTCCCCCCAGCCACTCTGGGCGGCCTCCAACAGATATTAAAATACATTAAAATATCACAGGTTAAAACCTTCCCTAAACAGGGCTGCCTTGAGGTATTTTCTGAATGTCAGATAGTTGTTTATCGCTTTGACCTTTGATGGGAGGGCGTTCCACAGGGCGGGCGCCACTACCGAGAAGGCCCTCTGCCTGGTTCCCTGTAGCTTTGCTTCTCGCAGGGAGGGAACCGCCAGAAGGCCCTCGGCGCTGGATCTCAGTGTCCGGGCTGGACGATGGGGGTGGAGACGCTCCTTCAGGTATACTGGACCGAGGCCGTTTAGGGCTTTAAAGGTCAGCACCAACACTTTGAATTGTGCTCGGAAATTGTGCTTGGAATTCATTTTTATAAATACCTTATTAGGTTAAGGTTTGGTTAACTACAATAACTTTTTTGGGGGTTTTTGGTAATGCATACAGTTTTTCTGTTGTTCTGTTTTGTTTTCTCAAAGATAAAGGGACCCCTGACCATTAGGTCCAGTCGCGGACGACTCTGGGGTTGCGGCGCTCATCTCGCTTTACCGGCCGAGGGAGCCGGCGTACAGCTTCCGGCTCATGTGGCCAGCATGACTAAGCCGCTTCTGGCGAACCAGAGCAGCGCATGGAAATGCCGTTTACCTTCCCGCCGGAGCCGTACCTATTGATCTACTTGCACTTTGACGTGCTTTCAAACTGCTAGGTGGGCAGGAGCTGGGACCGAGCAACGGGAGCTCACCCCGTCGCGGGGATTCGAACCGCCGACCTTCCGATCGGCAAGCCCTAGGCTCTGTGGTTTAACCGACAGTGCCACCCGTGTTTTCTTACACGGGTGCTATTTCTTTTCTTTTTTGTGCCTTATCTTACATCGTGCACTTGTATTTACGGTATGTGGTTTTTTAAAAAAAATTAATTCAATAAGGAATATAAAACTATATATATGTACCTTTCTCTCTCTCTCAACAGATATGAAACCTGGGAATAAAGTTATCATTGCCATCCATTACAGGATATGTCCTAAACTTCAGTCTTATCACAACCCTCAGAGAACAATTTGTATAGTCTGAGGATCAAAGTAATGGGAACATTTTTTAAAAAAAGGTTGCAATGGGAAGCCAGCGAAATCTGGGCAAGAACATTTTGAGCCAGGAGTTTAGAATTTAACTTTGCGACCCCCCCAAAAAAGTTCAAGCACTCGTTGTCCTGATCTGCTAATGGGCAATGAGATACAGAGAAACCAGCCTTTTAAAGATCACCATTTAATGCTTAATATTTAATTTTGCTGCCCAAGCAGGCCAGACGGAATTTTTAAACCGCACTCGCAACACCCAAGGAAACCAAGACAAAAATATAAACCAGTCTGGGCGTAGTGTCCATGTGTGTGATCAAAAAGATCCCCAGAATTGATGCGCGCCCCCCAGCTCTAATTTGTGGGTGGATCCTACTCTGGTGCCCAGGGGAAAGATCCCGCCGACGCCATGCGCAGAAGCTGTGAAAAGGGGAAATTCCATGTTAGAGAGCATCGTTTGATTTCATTCGCGCAGGTTCTTTTATTTACCCGAGAGTTGGAAGTGACACCTGGGGTCGCCAAGGCCGAACCCTTGAAATGCAGAAATCTTCTGCCCAACGTGGGGTTCGAACCCGCGACCCTGAGATCTCGTGCTCTACCGGCTGAGCTAAGGGGGGCCGGTTCGCAAGATAAAAACACAATATGTGCTAGGTGCTGCACATAGAGGGTTGTAGTTAAATAACGCATGGTCAGTCTGGAAGTTGTTTATCTCTTTGACATCTGATGGGAGGGCGTTCCACAGGGCGGGTGCCACTACCGAGAAGGCCCTCTGCCTGGTTCCCTGTAACTTGGCTTCTCGCAGGGAGGGAACCGCCAGAAGGCCCTCGGCGCTAGATCTCAGTGTCTGGGCAGAACGATGGGGGTGGAGACGCATCTTCAGGTCTACTGGGCCGAGGCCGTTTAGGGCTTTAAAGGGTCAGCACCAACACCTTGAATTGTGCTTGGAAACGTAATGGGAGCCAATGTAGTTCTTTCAAGACCGGTGTTATGTGGTCTCGGCGGCCGCACCCAGTCACCAGTCTAGCTGCCGTATTCTGGATTAGTTGTAGTTTCCGGGTCACCTTCCAAGGTAGCCCCCCATAGAGCGCATTGCAGTAGTCCAAGCGGGAGATAACCAGAGCATGCACCACTCTGGAGAGACAGTCTGCGGGCAGGGAGGGTCTCATCCTGCGTACCAGATGGAGCTGCCCTGGACACAGAATTGACCTGCGCCTCCATGGATCGCTGTGAGTCCAAAATGACTCCCAGGCGGCGCACCTGGTCCTTCAGGGGCACAGTTACCCCATTCAGGACCAGGGAATCCCCCACACCCGCCCGCCCTGTCCCCCAAACTACTGAGCTGAAAAGAGCAGCAGATTCTTTCCATATCCTAACCTCGCATCCTTGCTGGAGGAGGAGGAGAAGGGATGGAGCTGGAGAAATAGAGAGAGAGAGAGAGATACTATTGACGCTCTTTTCCCGGTGTCCCTTCCTCGACAGGAAAGGACAACACAAATCCGGGAATGCACACATCCTGCCGAGCCAAACTCTGGAATGGAAAAGGAGACGGGTGCCTGTCTGATACAGGGCTTGAGCCGGACGGCCGAAAGCGACGGGAAAGACAAGCCTTTGCCAAAGACAACACTGGAATCTAATCCCTTCGCTGGGCAACGCGGGAGAGAAGGGTTGCTAGCGTGGAAAGACGTTACTCGTCGTTGGGCCACGGAAGGCCAGGAAGAGGCATTATGGACAACCGATCCCAGCTGAGACCCTCCCTGCCCTCAGACTGTCTGGACAGAGTGGTCCATGCCCTGGTTATCTCCCGCTTGGACTACTGCCATGCGCTCTACGTGGGGCTACCTTTGAAGGTGACTTGGAAACGACAACTAATCCAGAACGCAGCGACTAGGAGTAGCTGCCAGGACCATATAACACCGGTACTAAAAGATCTACACTGGCTCCCAGTACGTTTCCAAAGTGTTGGAGCCCAAGCTCCATAGGACCTGAAGGAGCGTCTCCACCCCTAGACCCTCCAAGTGAGCATATTTCCCTGGGACAGTCCCGGATTTACAGAAGCCGTCCCGGTTTCTGATTTGATCCCGGAATGTCCCGCTTTTCCTTAAAGTAAAGGTAAAAGGACCCCTGATCATTAGGTCCAGTCGTGTCCGACTCTGGGGTTGCGGCGCTCATCTCGCTTTACTGCCCGAGGGAGCCGGCGTTTGTCCGCAGACAGTTTTTCCGGGTCATGTGGCCAGCAGGACTAAACTGCTTCTGGCGAAACCAGAACAGCACACGGAAACGCCGTTTACCTTCCCGCCGGAGTGGTACCTATTTATCTACTTGCACTTTGACGTGCTTTCGAACTGCTAGGTTGGCAGGAGCAGGGACCGAGCAATGGGAGCTCACCCCTTCGCGGGGATTCGAACCGCCGACCTTCCGATCGGCAAGCCCTAGGCTCTGTGGTTTAACCCACAGCGCCACCCACTTTTCCTTAGGACGTCTCTATCTTCTTCGAAGGAATGTTAGAGGGGATGGAGTTATGCGAGCCCTGAGCCAAGGAGATTAGGAACTCCACAACCTGTAGAAGACAACCTGAAGGCCACTCTGCATGGGGAAGATTTTAAAGGTTTATTATAGAATCATAGAGTTGGAAGAGACCCCAAGGGCCATCCAGTCCAACCCCCTGCCAAGCAGGAAACACCATCCAAGCATTCCTGACAGGTGGCTGTCAAGCCTCTGCTTAAAGACCTCCAAAGAAGGAGACTCCACCACACTCCTTGGCAGCAAACTCCACTGTCGAACAGCTCTTACTGTCAGGAAGTTCTTCCTAATGTTTAGCTGGATTCTTCTTTCTTGTAGTTTGAATCCATTGCTCCGTGTCCTCTTCTCTGGAGCAGCAGAAAACAACCTTTCTCCCTCCTCTATATGACATCCTTTTATATATTTGAACATGGCTATCACATCACCCCTTAACCTTCTCTTCTCCAGGCTAAACATACCCAGCTCCCTAAGCCGTTCCTCATAAGGCATCGTTTCCAGGCCTTGGACCATTTTGGTTGCCCTCCTCTGGACACGCTCCAGCTTGTCCGTATCCTTCTTGAACTGTGGTGCCCAGAACTGGACCCAGTATTCCAGGTGAGGTCTGACCAGAGCGGAATACAGTGGGACTATTCCTTCCCTTGAAGTTTCATGTTTTAATATATGTTGGAAGCTTCCCAGAGTGGTTGGGGCAAACCACTCAGATGGGTGTTATGATTGCGATTATGAAATAGGGTGTCCCTATTTTCAACAGAGAGATGTTGGAGGCCATGCATTTCTTGAGGCTTATGTCAAGGCACACTGTTTAACTTCTCCTCTTGCCCCTCCCAACCTCTCCGGAATCCAAAGTGTTTCCTTATCAGCAAGTGGAAACGCGAATCAGCCTCTCATCTTGCCCAGTGGGGAATAATACTGAAATGAACAACAACATCTTCTCCTTTCCCGGTGGCGTCTCTGTATGTGGCTCCCTTGGCTCGATCGCGGCCGGCTCACAGCGCTGGGAATCCTGTGTACATTTTTGCCGCTGTCTAAATATTAGATCAGCGGCTGCTCCTTTGTCTCGTACTCTGGCCATCCTGCTCCTTTGTTTTTAAGGAATAATAGGAGTTGCAGCAGGGCCTCGAGGCTCAAGTGGCCTCTGTGTGTGGCTTAAGGAGTCCGTACTTCAAATTATGACATTCAAGAAAACCAACTAAAACTGCAATACAGATGGCATCTGACACCTGCCAAATTGGCTAAAATATATAAGGGATCGAAAAATAAATGCTGGAGATGCCATGAGGAAGTGGGTAATTATTTACATATATGGTGGCAATGCAAAAGGATAAAACCATTTTGGGAAATCCTCTATAATAAAGTTGCTGTGTCCCTGCGTCCGTTCCATGTGTCATGGAATTGCGCTACTGCGCATTTCCGTGTCCCACACGGACGCAGGGATTGGAGCGGGCGGAGAGGGGGGCGTGTCCGCGAGGCAGCGGCGGCGCACGCGTGGTGTCAGTTGCGCCAGTGCCGCTGCCTCGCACGGACGCAGAGGGCCGCCCCATCCTCGCCGCCGCTACAGCCGCCCCTGGGGAAAACGAAGAAGGGGGAGGGAGCCCCTCTCCACCCCCCAGCGGCCGCTGTTCTGCCTCCTCCTGCCTCCTCCTCCTCTAGCGCCCGTTATTGAACGGGCTAAAATTCAACGAGTGGTCTATAAAGAGGTTAAAAAATTATTAAGATACTCTTTTAGAAAACTACCAGAGACTTTCTTACTGGGAATGACGGAAGAGGACATTCATCCAGAAGGATAGAACATTAGTAATGTATGCTATGGTAGCCGCAAGATTATTAATAGGGAAAAATTGGAAATCACAATATGTTCCAACAAAGGAGGATTGGCAATTGAAGATGCTAAATTACTATAACTTAGAAATGAGACATGGAGAAATTAAAGGATTAGGCAAGATAAAAAATTTGAAAAATGGGACAATTTAGGGATTATATCAGACAGAAAGTATATCAGTATATCAGACCTTATATATTATACTAGTTGAAGTAGCCCGTTACATTAACGGGCGCTAGAGGAGGAGGAGGAGGCGGCAGGAGGCGGCAGAGGCTGGCGGCTGACTGCAGCTGACAGGCTGGAGAGACGGGGCGGCGAGGGAGACATCCGTGCGAGGCGGTGGCGCTGTCGCAACTGACAACACGCGCGCGCCACCGCTGCCTCTCCGGCCGCTCCAATGCCTGCGTCCCCTGTTGGGGGGGGGAAGTAGAGCTCTCCAATCCGTGCGTCCCTGTGGGACATTGCCAGCACGCACGCGCAGTCCACTGACACACAGTGGATGCAGGGACACTTGAACATTATATTATATGTGATGTACAGTTTTGAAAATATTGTACTTTTTATTTTCTTTGTTTTCTTTTGTATCTCTTTTAAAATATTTAATAAAGATTTTTTTTTTAAAGAGTCCTTACTTCCATCTACGGCCCTAGAAGAGATCGGCGGTTTGAATCCTCATGATGGGGTGATGAGCTCCGTTGCTCGGTCCCTGCTCCTGCCCACCTAGCAGTTCGAAAGCACGTCAAAGTGCAAGTAGATAAATAGGTACCGTTCTGGCGGGAAGGTAAACGGCATTTCCGTGCGCTGCTCTGGTTCGCCAGAAGCGGCTTAGTCCTGCTGGCCACATGACCCGGAAGCTGCTAGGTTGGCAGGAGCAGGGACCGAGCAACGGGAGCTCACCCCGTCGCGGGGATTTGAACCGCCGACCTTCCGATCGGCAAGCCCTAGGCTCTGTGGTTTAGACCACAGCGCCACCCGTGTCCTGAGACTCCTTAGGGTAGTGATAAAGCGGGATATCTTCTTTCACAAAAGAAGATTTAAAATGAATTCAATAGAGGGGGGCCTGAGGAAGTCAACCGAAATATTTAATGGAGGAAGATAAAATCTGGCCCAGGAATTGGGCCAAGCCCAAGCAATGTTAGTAAAATAATAGTAAGGTTAAATGTACAATGAATATGTTTACCCTTGTGAGAGGGGGGATGGATCTTGGCTTCCCACGGTGAGAGGGGGGAAGTATGAAAATTTAACCACCACGTATGTTTTGTGCTTTTAAAAACTGTAAAACCCAATAAATTTTTTTTTGGGGGGGGGGAGATAAAGCGGGATATCCAGAGGCGTAGCAAGCCCAGGTGGTACCTGGGGCGGAATTTTTTTTTGTCACCCCCCACCACTTTAATTTAAAAAAAAATTAAAAAGTGTCAACCCCCTCTGATGGTGCCACTTTGCGAGGTGTGGGGTGTGTGTGTGTGTGTGTGTGTGTGTGTGTGTGTGTGTCTATTATCTCTTTTTTTTCAATAAAGTTAAAATAAAAAAAAATAATAAAAAATGATAAAAATAAAAAAAAATAAAAATAAAAAGTGTCACCCCCCTCTGATGGTGCCACTTTGTGAGGTGTGGGGTTTGTGTGTGTGTGTGTGTGTGTGTGTGTGTGTGTGTGTGTGTGTCTATTATCTCTTTTTTTTTCAATAAAGTTAAAATAAAATAAAAAATAAAAATGATAAAAATAAAAAAAAATAAAAAATAAAAATAAAAAGTGTCACCCCCCTCTGATGGTGCCACTTTGTGAGGTGTGGGGTGTGTGTGTGTGTGTGTGTGTGTGTGTCTATTATCTCTTTTTTTTCAATAAAGTTAAAATAAAAAATAATAATAATAAATGATAAAAATAAAAAAAATAAAAAATAAAAATAAAAAGTGTCACCCCCCTCTGATGGTACCACTTTGTGAGGTGTGGGGGGTTGTGTGTGTGTCTATTATCTCTTTTTTTTCAATAAAGTTAAAATAAAAAATAATAATAATAAATGATAAAAATAAAAAAAAATAAAAAATAAAAATAAAAAGTGTCACCCCCCTCTGATGGTACCACTTTGTGAGGTGTGGGGGGTTGTGTGTGTGTCTATTATCTCTTTTTTTCAATGAAGTTAAAATTTAAAAAAAATAAAAAATAAAAAAAAAGTTTTTTTTTTTTTTAAGTGTCATCCCCCTCTGGGGTGGAACCCGGGGCGGCCCCGCCCCCCGCCCCCCCGTTGCTACGCCCCTGGGGATATCAAATCCAAACCCTACTTCTTCTTCTTTGCTTCTTCCGGCATTAGTTCACCTGTCTTCCCAAGTGATGTGTACATTTTTTCAAAGACACCGTTGATGGAATCTTTCGAGGAGTTGGCGTTTTATAATTCACCCTCCTCCTCGGTTTCTCCGTGTTATTGTTCTCAGCGTGCAAAGCTCCCCTGCCTTGCTCCACGCAGAAACACATCTCAAAACAGCGGAGGAGTGTTGTGAGCTCCTCAAAGAACGAGTTAAACTCAGGATCCTTTTTCAGGTCCAACGTTTCGTTCATTGCTCCTCGCACTTTGGATCCGCCCGCCGCTAGCACGTGCTCCCTGGAATGTGCCCTAGGAGGAAAAGCAGCCTCGAGGGAATAGAAATTTCCCCATTCGAGCATTGCAGCAAGAAGGCCTAGTGGGCGGAACGGGAAGATTTCACACTGTGACATTTGTGTGCATAGCATTAAGTTCTACAGTTCAAAATTGTAGCTTAAGCACGTGAAAGCAAGCAGCAGTGAAGGAGTAGGTTTATCTGCATATCGTCACATGCTGTTCTCTCGCATCTAAAAGACCTCTGAATAAAATATTTTTTAAAAAAGAAGTAGGGCAACAAGCCGGAACGTGTTTCAGGAAGAAGATGCAGAAGTAATGAAAGAGGGAGCGCCTCGGATTAGTTCCCGGCATGCGTTCCACTGCTTCCTGCAACGCCACAGAGTGGGATGGTAGCATAGCTGTCAACTTTCGGATTTGAAAATGAGGGATGCCGCCAGGGCGGTGCAATGGCCCCAAGTAGCCTCGCCACCCTGCGCTCCAGAGGCTGCGCGCGAACGGGTGAGCGAAAGAGCGAGCGCGTAGATGGCAGGCAGCTGTCTGTCTGGTTGGGCGTGAGGGTCTGGCTGCACAAGGCATGCAAGCTCCGCCCCCAGTCGGTCTCAGACTCCTCATTGGCAGCCGAGCAACGCAGCTGAGGAGCCTCCCTGGCCGGCAGGGAGGGAGAGGAGCTGCTTCCTTGGAAATCCGGGGAATTGAAGGGATATCAACAATCCGGATAGCAGCGGGAAACGGCATTGGAATAAGAGAGTTTCCCGCAAAAAAAAGGGAGGGTTGACAGCTATGGATAGTAGAGGAGGGAGCCTCTGGGCATGCGCAGAGGGCATGGGCCTCACACATCACCGAGGGACCGCGCGTGGACACTCCCACACCTTTGCAAGGCTCAAGAAGCCGCAAGGCGCGAGTTCAAATCAAGACCGCAGACCCTCCAAGGGTCCCTATTTTCCAGGGGCAGCCCAGATTGACAGAAGCGTCCCGCTTTCTGATTTGATCCAGGAGTGTCCTGCTCTCCCTATTTTCATCACAGAAATGTTGGGAGGGAGCCAAGAGAGATGTAACTATACAACCTTTAGAAGACATCTGAAGGCAGCCCTGTATGGGAAGTTTTTAATAATAATAATAATAATAATAATAATAATAATAATAATAATAATGTTTTATTTAAATTTTTATATATGTTAGAAGCTGCCCAGGGTGCCTGGTCAACCCAGTCAGATGAGGGGCGTATAAATATTATTATTATTATTATTATTATTATTATTATTACAGTGGTACCTCGGGTTCAGAACTTAATTCGTTCTGGAGGTCCGTTCTTAACCTGAAACTGTTCTTTTTTAAACATTTTAATAGATAATCTTTGTTGAAAATTTTATCAAAACATACAAATAAAACATACAAATCAAAAACAGACACATCAAAAAAAACCCAGGCAAATAAAACATAACAAACATCACAAAACAACTCAGAAGCCATTCAATACTTCTAACAAACATTCTGACAAACAGAAACAAGAAAAAACCAAATAAATCAAACAAAACAATCTATACATATATTCCACATTCGTTCCTATCCACATCTTAAGACTTCCACTTGTCGTTCTCTCGGGTTATTTCATCAAATCATATCATTACTGCTTTCCATTACCACTAAATCGATATATAAAATAAAATTAATATATCATATACCCATCTTTCTTGTGTATCAATACGGATTATTAGATATGGATCCAGGTCTTTAAGGTGGGCACTGTTTTCTCATATATTCTCCAAATTTCCCCCAGCTTTGACAGAATTTCTGGTTACTGCTTCCTCTAATTAGTTCTGTTAATTTAGCCTGTTCTTAACCTGAGGTACCACTTTAGCTAATGCGGCTTCCGACTGCCGCCGCGCGATTTCTGTTCTCATCCTGAAGCAAAGTTCTTAACCTGAGGTACTATTTCTGGGTTAGCGGAGTCTGTAACCTGAAGCGTCTGTAACCTGAAGCGTCTGTAACCCGAGTACCACTGTAATATTATTATTATTGAATAAAGGTAAAGGTAAAGGACCCCTGACAGTTAAGTCCAGTCGCGGAGCACTCTGGGGTTGCGGCGCTCATCTCGCTTTACTGGCCGAGGGAGCCGGCGTTTGTCCGCAGACAGTTTTTTCCGGGCCATGTGGCCAGCAGGACTAAACTGCTTCCGGCGAAACCAGAACAGCGCACTGAAACGCAGTTTACCTTCCCGCCTGGAGCGGATACCTATTTATCTACTTTCGTACTGCTAGGTTTGCAGGAGCAGGGACTGAGCAACGGGAGCTCTCCCTGCCGCAGGGATTCGAACCGCCGACCTTCCGATCGGCAAGCCCTAGGCTCTGTGGTTTAGACCACAGCGCCACTGTTATGGAACCGGACGTCCCTGTTTTAATCCGAGAAGGGTTTTAGGGTATGCCATGTGCAATCAGAGTGAGTCATCTGGGAGAACGCACTGACTGCGTTTCTGGAATATAGGGAAGTGCCTTCTCCTGAGTCAGAGAATTCATGGATCATAAGAACCCAAGAACTCTGCTGGGTTAGCACAAAAGTCCAGAACCTTCTCCTGGCAGATTCCCCAGTGGGAAGCCAGCAACAGACCTGAGTGCGCACTCCATCAATGGCTGCTAGCCATGAAGTCCCGGCGGATGAACCATTAAGGAAAATAAGCACCAAGAGAAAGGTGGCAACCACAGAAATTGAAAGCCCTCAATGGCCTCAGCCAGTAGACCTGAAGAGCGTCTCCACCCCCATCGTTCAGCCCGGACACGGAGGTCCAGCTCCGAGGGCCTTCTGGCAGTTCCCTCCTGCGAGAAGCGAGGTTACAGGGAACCAGGCAGAGGGCCTTCTCGTTGGTGGCGCCTGCCCTGTGGAACGCCCTCCCTTCAGATGTCAAGGAAATAAACAACTATCTGACTTTTAGAAGACATCCGGCGGCTAATGGATTGAGGTTGAATCCTGACACGACAGAAGTGCTGTTTCTGGGGGACAGGGGCAGGAAGGTATGGAGGGCTCCCTGGTCCTGAATGGGGTAACTGTGCCCCTGAAGGACCAGGTGTGCAGCCTGGGAGTCATTCTGGACTCACAGCTGTCCATGGAGGCGCAGGTTAATTCTGTGTCCAGGGCAGCTGTCTACCAGCTCCATCTGGTACGCAGGATGAGACCCTACCTGCCCGCAGACAGTCTCGCCAGAGTGGTGCATGCTCTAGTTATCTCTCGTTTGGACTACTGCAATGCGCTCTTCGTGGGCTCCCTTTGAAGGTGACCCGGAAACTGCAATTAATCCAGAATGCGGCAGCTAGACTGGTGACTGGGAGCGGCCGCCGGGACCACATAACACCGGTCCTGAGAGATCTACATTGGCTCCCAGTACGTTTCCGAGCACAATTCAAAGTGTTGGTGCTGACCTTGAAAGCCCTAAATGCCTCAGCCCAGTAGACCTGAAGGAGCGTCTCCACCCCCATCCTTCAGCCCGGACACTGAGATCCAGCGCCGAGGGCCTTCTGGCGGTTCCCTCCCTGCGAGAAGTGAGGTTACGGGGAACCTCCCTGTGGAACGCCCTCCCATCAGATCTCAAGGAGATAAACAACTGTCTGACTTTTAGAAGACATCTGAAGGCAGCCCTGTTTAGGGAAGCTTTTAATGTTTGATTGATTATTGTATTTTAATATTTTGTTGTAAGCCGCCAGAGTGGCTGGGGAAGCCAGCGAGATGGGCGGGTATAAACAACAACAACAACAACATTATTATTATTATTATTATTATTATTATATTATTATTATTATCTTGACTTTATTCTGTGAACTGCCCTGAGACCTCCCGGGTATAGGGCAGTGTATAAATTCTAACAACAACAACATGTACTTTTAATCTTTTGTTGGAAGCCGCCCAGAGTGGCTGGGGAAGCCCAGTCAGATGGGTGGGTATAAATAATATATTGTTGTTGTTGTTGTTGCTGTTGTGTTATTTCAACAATCCACACTTAAATCCCTGGACCGTATAGTCCAGACCAGTGTTCCCCAACTTTGGGCTCCAGCTGTTTTCGGACTACAATTCCCATCATCCCTGACCACTGGTCTTGCTAGCGAGGATGATGGGAGTTGTAGTCCAAAAACAGCTGGAGGCCCAAGGTTGGGGAACACTGGACTCCAGACCATATCGTGATTCGGCGCAGATTCAGCCCAGCGTGTCAAAGACTGACATTTCCCTACAAAGACCGCGATGAGGAAAACATTACTGACTACGAGGAAGAGCTTAGAGACTCTCCCAGGTTCGAACCGCAGTGGCATCTGTAGAAAGGGCAGGGAAATTCCCCGGAGAGTTCCTGCCAGTCTGTGCGGGCAGTACTGGCCTCGATGAGTCAATGGTCTGGCTGGATAAGTCGCAGCTTCCTGCAACCCCGTGTAAAGTGCTCCTTTATCCAGAACCGCGAGGAATCTTGGTCTGGACTGCAGTTCCGCAGCACAACGCGCACCCCCCCCCCGGCGTGCGGAAAGTCCCGAGTTCAAATCCTGGCGTGATCCCCGGTTACAAAGGATCTGGTTAAAAGTTAAAAGGGCTCTCCTTCCTTGGAGGTTTTTAAGCTGGGCGGCCACCGGTCAGGGATGCCTGAGCGGAGATTCCTGCACTGCAGGGGGTTGGACTAGATGAGCGCTGGGGGTCCCCCTTCCAACGCTACACTTCTATGATTCAATCTCCTCTTGGTCTCCTCTTCTCCGGCTAAAAGTACCCAGCTCCTTCGACCGTTCCTCATAATGCATAAGCAGATGATGAGGGGTGCTCTCTTTGCTGAAACTCTTACAAGCTCCTGCCAGTCAGACACTGCTCTGTATCTGCCCCCACCCCCGGGGAAAAAGAATACTGGTAACTGAAGTTTGTTAAGGGTGCTGGGAACTGTAGCACTGGTGGGCAAACTACAGTTCCCAGGAGGTCATTGCATGCTTTAGACGTATGTGTGCATGTAAGTCACGTTAATTGAAGGCTGCTGATTTCCACAGGTCTACTCTGAGTATGGGAAGCGGGGGGCGCTGTGGGTTAAACCACAGCGCCTAGGCCTTGCCGATCAGAAGGTCGGCGGTTCGAATCCCCGCAACAGGCTGAGCTGCCGTCGCTCGGTCCTGCTCCTGCCCACCTAGCAGTTCGAAAGCACGTCAGAGTGCAAGTAGATAAATAGGTACCACTTCGGCGGGAAGGCAAACGGCGTTTCCGTGCGCTGCTCTGGTTCGCCAGAAGCGGCTTAGTCATGCTGGCCACATGACCTGGAAGCTGTACGCCGCTCCCTCGGCCTGTAAAGCGAGATGAGCGCCGCAACCCCAGAGTCGTCCGCGACTGGACCTAATGGTCAGGGGTCCCTTTACCTTTTACTAATGATGCCCCCCTGTTCTAAAAGTGTCGGCAGCACAATCAGAAAGCCACATAATCCAATAGGGTCTAATTTTGTGATACGATCAATAACATAAGACAATCAGTAACGGAAGCTACCAACATGAGTCTGACCAAACTGCGGAGGCAGTGGAAGACACGAGGGCCTGGCATGCTCTGGTCCAGGGGGTCACGAAGAGCCGGACACAACTAAACGACTAAACAACAACGACAACAGCAGATAGATAGATAGATAGATAGATAGATAGATAGATAGATAGATAGATAGATAGATAGGCAGTGGAAGACAGGAGTGCTGGCGTGCTCTGGTCCAGGGGTCACGAAGAGTTGGACACGACTAAACGACAACAACAATCAGTAACACAAGGAATTGAGACCCAGCAATTTCTGAAAGCCGTAACGGAACCTTTCCAACAAACACACACAAATCAAAACCGAAACGGCGCACCGGAGCTCAACAGTTTGGCAACCCCCCAGTTACAGGGTTGCCACCTTTATTTCCTGGCCCTGCTCCTGCGCCTTTGGTGGATATGTGCCACAGAGGAAAATGGGGACAACACACACACTTCCTCTTCGGCCTTTCGGCCTACTCCTTTGCAGCACGGGCTGCTCTAAAAGGCGCAGGGGGAGGGCCGAAGGGGCACCAAAAAAGAGAGTTGGCAACCCCCCCCCAACTGGGATGAGGCAGGGAGAAGAGAGCCCAGCTTAGGCAGGCAGAAGCCTATTGAGGTGGCAGTTTGGCCAGTTCTTTTTCCAGGTACCGCAAGGCCAGCGGGAAGGGAAAGCTGGCGACTGTGGCTGTTGCCGGTGAATCAGCCCTGCCAACTGAGGGGGGGGGAAGGCTCTCCCCGCCCCCACAATCCTTGGCACAGCTGGGCAGCATGCCCCCACCCTGCTGCCAGCTCGTCCCCGGCTGAATCCTGGGCCCATCTTTCATCCCTTCTGCCTCACGATTTCCACGTGCGTAATAACGCCTGTTCCTCTTTGCCCAGCGGCCTCGCCCCCACGGCTGAGCAGTGGCGCTTCAGGGCCCCGCGCCCCCCTCCCACCTAAAAGATACCCTGCCAACTGGGCACTGGTCTAACCGACTGCCTGCCAAATTCTCACAAGGCCGCGTCTCTTGAGCAGCAAAGTCCGGCCTGCCACCCCTCTCATCCTCCCTCTCCTCCCTCCCCACGCACGCTCTGGCACTGCCAACTTCCCCCGTTTCATCCCAGATCGGAGGGCGATCCTGATGGCCTCTAGGTACCCCTTCCCAGTCCGGTGCCCATTCCGGGCCTTTTCTCTCTCTCTGAGTGTACCCTAAACTGTGCCCGGCCCCCACTAAGGCCATTCGCTACCAACACTCGCCCTCTTGCCTCGAAGCTGCCCACTGATGCCACTGGTGCCTTTGTGTGTGTGGGGGGTCTTTCCAGCTCTTCGCCCGCTCTGTCTGGATGCCCTCTGGAAGCGCCGAGTCCTTACCGGGTGGTACCCAATTTCTACCAAACCCAGCGCCCCTTCTTCTTCCTAGTTCAGCCGCCATTGCCCACCAGCCAAGAGACCCCCCCAGGCAGGGTGCCGACTTGAATAAAATATCGGAGGGCGGGGAGTTGCCCAGGTAAGCTGTGCCCGCTCACATCATCACAAAACATGGCGCATGCCCACCATTTGAATGGCAATGCCCATCAACTTTGTGGAGCCCACCCCTCAAATATTTTACCGGGGGAGCCAAGGGGCTTTGAGGTTGGCTGCTCCCATGCCCCCAGGCGCGTCCCCCCCTCCCCCAAAAAACCACCCCTCTCCTCCTCGTCCTCCTGACTCACTTGTGGCAACCTTTCCGCCCCCATCGCCGTGCCCCCTTCTCCCGCTGCCCAGATGTGCCCAGAGAGGAGATGAGCAACGGCGGCGGCGGCGCATTTACCCCCCCCAACCCAACCCCCCCCCCCACGAATCCTTGCTTCCGATCCAGCACTGTGAGCTGTGCCAACCTTGATGCCCAGCTGGCGTTTGGGGAGGGAGAGAGCGACGCCGGCAGATGCCCAGCCCTGGGGCGCTGTCGCTTCCAGAGCGCTGCCCCTTTTCCCCGGGGAGGGGGGGGACCCTCCCTCTCTCCCACCCCCCCGCCAGCCCCTTCCCTGCCCGCATCCAGACCTGCTGCTCCGGCGCGCGCGTCTCCTCCGCCGCTTCTCCGAGGCGCCTTCTTTCGGCTCCGGAGTTCGCCGGAGCTCCGGGTCAGGGTGGAGGGAGACGGGGCGGCCCCGGGAAGGAGGAGCCCCGAGGAGGCGGGCAGACGCGCTCTCGCTTCGCCTTCCCTCCTTCCACTCCCTCCCGCCTGCGCTTCGTTCCCCCCCCCTCCTCCGGGCCGAGAGGAGGAGCGGAGCCTGTGGATCATCGAAAAGGCGACGGGGAGGGCGCCGGAGTAGCCTCTGAGCGCGGGCAGAGGGTGCGGCCAGCCCCAAGCGCAAAAACGCGCGAGCGCCTTGTTGGTTGGTTTGCTTGCTTGTTTGTTATGAAATAAAAAATTAAAATGTGGTCGGATTCTCCCCGCGAGGGGGAAGGCGCAGGAGTAGCCGTGCCTCTGAGCGCGTGCAGAGCGCGCGGCCAGCCCCAAGCGCAAAAACGCGCGCGCGCGCCTTGTTGGTTGGTTTGCTTGCTTGTTTGTTATGAAATAAAAAATTAAAATGTGGTCGGATTCTCCCCGCGAGGGGAAGGCGCAGGAGTAGCCGTGCCTCTGACGCGTGCAGAGCGCGCGGCCAACCCCAGCGCAAAAACGCGTGAGCGCCTTGTTGGTTGGTTTGCTTGCTTGTTTGTTATGAAATAAAAAATTAAAATGTGGTCGGATTCTCCCCGCGAGGGGAAGGCGCAGGAGTAGCCGTGCCTCTGAGCGCGTGCAGAGCGCGCGGCCAGCCCAAGCGCAAAAACGCGCGAGCGCCTTGTTGGTGGTTTGCTTGCTTGTTTGTTATGAAATAAAAAATTAAAATGTCCGATTCTTCCTGCGAGGGGGGGAGGCGCAGGAGTAGCCGTGCCTCTGAGCGCGTGCAGAGCGCGCGGCCAGCCCCAAGCGCAAAAACGCGCGCGCGCCTTGTTGGTTGGTTTGCTTGCTTGTTTGTTATGAAATAAAAAATTAAAATGTGGTCGGATTCTCCCTGCGAGGGGGGGAGGCGCAGGAGTAGCCGTGCCTCTGAGCGCGTGCAGAGCGCGCGGCCAGCCCCAAGCGCAAAAACGCGCGAGCGCCTTGTTGGTTGGTTTGCTTGCTTGTTTGTTATGAAATAAAAAATTAAAATGTGGTCGGATTCTCCCCGCGAGGGGAAGGCGCAGGAGTAGCCGTGCCTCTGAGCGCGCGTGCAGAGCGCGCGGCCAGCCCCAAGCGCAAAAACGCGCGAGCGCCTTGTTGTTGGTTGGTTTGCTTGCTTGTTTGTATGAAATAAAAATTAAAATGTGGTCCGATTCTCCCTGCGAGGGGGGGGAGGGCGCAGGAGTAGCCGTGCCTCTGAGCGCGTGCAGAGCGCGCGGCCAGCCCCAAGCGCAAAAACGCGCGAGCGCCTTGTTGGTTGGTTTGCTTGCTTGTTTGTTATGAAATAAAAAATTAAAATGTGGTCGGATTCTCCCCGCGAGGGGAAGGCGCAGGAGTAGCCGTGCCTCTGAGCGCGTGCAGAGCGCGCGGCCAGCCCCAAGCGCAAAAACGCGCGAGCGCCTTGTTGTTGGTTGGTTTGCTTGCTTGTTTGTTATGAAATAAAAATTAAAATGTGGTCCGATTCTCCCTGCGAGGGGAAGGCGCAGGAGTAGCCGTGCCTCTGAGCGCGTGCAGAGCGCGCGGCCAGCCCCAAGCGCAAAAACGCGCGAGCGCCTTGTTGTTGGTTGGTTGGTTGGTTGGCTTGTTTGTTATGAAATAAAAAATGTGGTCGTATTCTCCCCGCGTGAGGGAGGGCGCCTGGCTGGCCGTGCTTCTGAGCGCGTGCAGAGTGCGTGCAGTCCCAAGGACCAAAACGCACACGCGTCTTTTTGTTGTTGGTTTGCTTGTTTGTTATGAAATAAAATTTAAAATGTGGTCGGATTCTCCCTGCGAGGGTGGGGAGGGCGCAGGAGTAGCCGTGCCTCTGAGGCGTGCAGAGCGCGGGCAGCCCCAAGGGCCAAAACGCACGCGCGTCTTTTTGTTGCTGGTTTGCTTGTTTGTTATGAAATAAAATTTAAAATGTGGTCGGATTCTCCCTGCGAGGGGGGGGGAGGCGCAGGAGTAGCCGTGCGTCTGAGCGCGTGCAGAGAGCGCAGCCAGCCCCAAGGGTCAAACGCACACGCGCGTTGTTTGTTTGTTTTTAAAGGGCTCACTTTCCTAGGATTTCTTCTGGGTCCTGGAAGGCGTGGAGTAATAATAATGAAGCACTTGGGCCTCTGAGCGTGTGCAGAACGCCCCCTGCCCTAATGGCGGAAATGATGGTGCGCGTTGCTGCTGTTTGCTTGCTTATTTTTAAAGGGACTCAGTTTCCTGGGATTTATTCTGGGCACTCAATTTTGGGCCCTGGAAGGTGTGGGGAATGACGCAGGGCCTCTGAGCTCCTGCAGAGTGCCTTTCACCCTCCCCGATGGATTAAAAAGAGGGCTGGGGTTTTTTTTGGGGGGGGGAGGTTAAGAGAGGCTCAAGCATGGGAGTAGCCGGTGGGACAGCTGCCCTCCCATCAATTAAATAAATCAAAACACTTACCGTAACTAAAAGTAGAAATGGTAGGAAGATTTGAACAGATTTTCTTGACACCTTAAGGCCAGAAGGTGTGAATTAAGAATTTTTAGTTTAAATTATTCACATCCCAGGTTCCCCCAAAGGAGCTCTGGGTGGCGTTCATTTTTAATTTTTTTAAATTTATGTTAAATTTATAGGCCGCACTTCATCCGTTGATCTCCTATTTCGTCCTCACAACAACCCTGTGAGGTCAATCAGGCAGAGAGACGGTAACTGGACACCAGAGAGCAAGTGTTTTTTTTAAAAAATAATAATAAAAACCACATATTGTCTCTGAGCATCTGCAGAGTTCCTTTTGCACAATCCCAATGGATAAAACAAAGGTGGCCTTTTTAATATACAGGTGAAACTCGAAAAATTAGAATATCGTGGAAAGGGTCATTTCTTTCAGTAATTCAACTTAA
Source organism: Darevskia armeniaca (assembly GCA_034641395.1). Lineage (NCBI taxonomy): Eukaryota > Metazoa > Chordata > Lepidosauria > Squamata > Lacertidae > Darevskia > Darevskia armeniaca. Next base: position 891 of record JAWWNF010000885.1, on the reverse strand, counting down.
AAGGTGAACTAATATATGAGACTAGTTGAAGTTAGCCCGTTGACTAACGGCTCTAGAGGAAGAGGAGGCAGGAGGCGGCAGAGCGGCTCGCGGGGCCCGCGCGCCCTGCTCCCGGCCCCCGCTTCGAGCACGCTCCGGCCGCTCCCGCCCTCGTCGCCCCTCCGAGCGGCTCGCGGGGCCCCGGCGCGCCCTGTTCCCCCCGCTTGGAGCGCGTTCCGTGGCGCCCGCCAGCGCCCACCTCGCCGCCCCTCCGCAGGAGCAGCAGCGCCAGGGCGAGCTGGTTGGCCGAGGCCCCGGCGCCGCCGCCACGGCCTGGCCCGGGGCTCCTCGTTCTCCTCACTGCCGCTGCCTCCAGGCCGGGCCGGCCGTCCTCCGGCAGGGCTGTGAGGGAGGCAGGCGGGCGGCCGTCACTTCCTGTCCGCTGGCCAATCCCTGCGTCCGCGTGTGGCATGCGCAGAGCGCACTTCCGTGACACACGGAAAAGCAGGGACACTTCAAGATTATTATATAGGATAGACTCATGACATGCCAAGCGAGCTATGTCAAGCCTTTATTTGTCATAATTGTGATTATTATGGCGTACAGCTGATGATAACCCCAACTTAACAATTTCAACTTTGGGGCTTTCATCAAGCTGTACGCCATAATCATCACAATTATAACAAACAAAGGCTTGACATATCTCACTTTGCATGTCATGAGTCTATCTCATATATTAAACTCCAGTAGCTAATGAAAACAGTTGCTTACATAAATGGACTTTTCCACGATATTTTAATTTTTCGAGTTTCACCTGTATATATATATATATTAAGAGGCTCAGTAACCCTGGGATTTATACTCGAGTCTCAAAACTGGACCCTGGAAGGTCCGGTGTTTTGACAACAGCGG